>CAUZXS010005202.1:0-72500 GCA_963585895.1 Sepioteuthis lessoniana | reverse complement strand
GATTATATCAAAATTTTGTTTGTAACCAATACATGCAACTGAAATGTTATTCTTTCTTTTCTTTTTTTTTTTCAATATCTTTTAGGATATTTTGTTCAATAAATAAGACTACTTTTATCTCGTAATACTTGCATTTATTAATGAATTTCATAAACTAAGTAGGTAAATTTATTATGATGTGAAGTCATCATAAAAAATTCACCTATTTGGATTATGTTTTTCTGCTATCTTCATACTGTCAGATTTTGATCTATATTTACTTTCATAAGCTAAGCGTAACAATTATTATGGAATAGATGTATTTGATGATTTGTTCCGGTGGTTTCTTTTAAAACATGTTCATGGCTGCCATCTGAAATATGGCAAACCTCTGAAGTAAGTAGACTAGTTGATATACCTCAGTAGCAATATTTCATCTAGTGAAAATTATGTCAACACATGCATTGGTTAGGCATGGACTGTTATGGATAGGCTATCAACTTTATTGAAATCTGATCTCTCTGATAAAATGAAAATTCTTCCAAGTTGTCAATACTTCTATATAGTTGCACCATTTGGACTTTAATGAAATACCCTGGGGAAAAAGCTACATGGGAACTACACAAGAATGTGGCACGCTGTTTTGAACAAATCTTGGGAGCAGCACTTGACAAAACAGCAGCTGCACAGCCACTTACCTCCCATCCCACAAACCATCAAAGTTAGCAGAGGAAAATAAAGTAAACATGGCCAACGAGCATAAAATTCTATTCGTCATCTCTGTGCTGACACTGGATGCCGTCTAGAGGACTTGACAAGAGCTATGTTTGATTAGTATGGATGGTGAAAGAGTCAAAGGAATCTGTACTGTTAGCATGCTTGATGATGAGGCAAAAGTCCTCAGTTTTTTTTATGATCTCAGCAAAGTGCCCTGTTAGAATTTTTTTTATTTTCACAAGTAAGCATGTTATAGATCTGTAGTTTTTTGTTATCTATTTTTAGCATCTTGTATCAGATTTGTTTTATCTACTCAGAAATCCTTGCTTCTATCAAAGATATTTATGGTTGCTGGGCAAATTATTCATGTAGAAAAGCAAATCTTTTGAAACAATATATAGTTTCCATCACATCTTAGCACTTCTCAACACACAATTCTACATAAACTTCTTTACAAAATATATATAAATTTATTTGTATATTGTGTCCATCATTCAGTCTATTTTTATTTTTTATTTTGACAATCATTTGATATGTCTATTTCTATATTCCCATAACATGAAAGATGTTTTTTGTTGCATTTAGTTTTGTTTATTTTTCCCCATTGCTTCTCCATTTACTGGAACATTTTATTTTATCAGGTTTCTTTAACTTTATTGTGGTACTTTTAGCCTAACTTTTTTTGGCTAAATGTTTCTGATTTACTTCATCTTCTACTACAACTACTTTCTATTGTGGTTTTATATTACTATAGCAGCTACTTCTTTCTATAGTGGTTATTTATATATTTATGTGGGGGGGGGTATCTATAGAGATATATTTGAGGGTACAATTCAATAAATAAGGTGACTTTCACCTATGGAATTAGCAATAGGAAGTACTGTTTACACTTTTCAAGGAAAACAATTGTAATGAGCCTTTTCATTTCCCAGAAGTGTGTGAGCATTACCTTATTTAGTGAAGTTTACACCCAGCACTTTTTCTTTGTCGGAAAGTTAGTGTGTTTCCATTTTATGAACTGTCATTTCGACTCAAACTTGTTGTGGCTAACACATGTTTAGCCTATTTGTAAACATTTTTTTGACTAATACTTGGTCCTCTGTATACATCGCAAATTCTTCTATAAATTTCACATGGTTTGCTCATCTCAGCCACCAAAAGAAATTTGATGAAAGATATCTGTTCAAGCCTAAAGCACTCCATTGAATTTGCTGCCATTTTTTAATAGCCTCAAAACAAACATTTTTGCAAGATTAAAATAATTTTTTGTCAATCAATACCAGTTGATATGAAAAAAATTTGTGAAAATAAAATTTTTTCTTTTTTTTTTACAAAAATTCCACTTATTCACTGAACAACCCTCTTATATGTGTGTGTGTATATATATATATATATATATATGCATTTATGTGTGTAAGCGCATATATATTTTTGGATGTGTGTGTGTGTGTGTATATATATATATATATATATATATATATGCATTTATGTGTGTTTGCACATATATATTTTTGGATGTGTGTGTGTGTGTGTGTATATATATATATATATGTGTTTGTGTGTGTATGTGTGTGTATATATATATATGTGTGGGTATATATATAATATATATATATATATATATATATATATATATATATATATATATATATATGTATATGCATTTATGTGTGTTAGTGCATATATATTTTTGGATGTGTGTGTGTGTGTGTGTATATATATATATATATATATATATATTCTATTTTTTGTGTTGTAGCTTCTCCCTATTTCAATATTCATTTTTACAGAAATTTTTTCCTCCAGTTTTATTTCCCATCCAAATTTGGTATTTTGATGTTTTTTCCCCCCATTTTTTTGCATATTTTTGGCACTAAATATTTTGCATTGTACTTATTAGCATATTTTGATTTATAATTTTCTTTTTTTACATTACATTTTTCAGTGATTATGCAGGCTCCATATATAAATAGTTTTATTATACTTTGTCTGTTTCCATAAATTGTAGTCACTTACTCTTATTTCAGTTTTAATATTTTTCCAAATCCTTAAGGGATAAAAGTGGTTGCTTTCTCTTCTTTCATAATGAACTCCAAGTTTGTTAATTTGATCCTTTTCCTTGTCTGTTCAGTTTTCTGTATTTAGCTGATGAGTCTGTCACGCATTTCTTGCACATTCTTCAGAATTTCTTGTGTTTTCAATTAAATGTAATGAGTCTTCTTCACTGTAAATTTATATCCAGGAGTTCTAGATTAAAAAAAAAAGAAAGCAAAAGTCAGTCTCTTTCCAAAATCTGTTTTGTTTGGTTTGACTCTGTCTTGTTACATTCAATTAGATTTTCTAAGTTTTACTAGGGTGAGTCAAAAGTTTAGTAATGTTTGCATTTCGAATACAAAGTAATGCTCTGTGTTTGGTGGAAATATGAGGAGGTAGTACACTAACAGTTTGTTCTGGACCATTGAACAATCAATGCCAACTTGTACTTCAAGCAGCTGAAACTGATGTATGCAAAAAATGTAGCAAAAATATTTGGCAATGGTTAGCAGAAAACGAGCTTTTCTGCTGCAAAATAATGCAAGACTGTTCAAATGACCTGGAATAAAATCAAGAAATCTGAGGGAGTCACACTGATATCACATTAAGCATATAATCTGAATCTAGCTCCCTGGTTTTATTACTTTTTCTGATCCATGACTCACTTCCCATGCTTGTAGCACTTTAACAACCAAGAGGAGTTGGAAGCTTCAATGAAGGAATTCTTCAATTTGAAGTACAAAAACTGGTAAAATCAAAGAACTAGATGACAAGAAAATCCCTCCTGTAAGTTATCAAAGACACAAAAAATGGTACTTGATATCTCCTTGCTTAACACTCAACATTATAAGGTAAGGATCAAGGGTTAAGTGGAGCAATCCAGGGAATGAAGTATTGCCTCCCCTACACCATGGTATAGTAGCTATTGAAAACGGAGCCTTCAGGTCACCCTCGACTACAGTCGCCAACTTTACCTCTGTATGAATATATCTTATATTTGATATAAATGGTTCTATCTAGCTGCCATGATATAATGTCTAATAAGCTGGACTGTGAGTTCAAAGTCCAGTGATGCTATTACATTCACTTTGGACTAATGCCCTTGAGAAAGGTATGAACCTCTTTATCCCCCTACAGCTATGAGTTTAATACTACCAGTACTGTCTTTCTACAAAGATAGTTTTGGCATTAGATAACCCACAAAGTTTGATATGCTATTAAAGAAAGAAACTAATCCAGACATATTAGAATAATTTAGATCATTTGCAATGCCTTTATAAAATGTTTTACTGCAAATTTCTAAGTTGAATCATTTACTGTACATTCCAGTCAAAAATCTGTTCTGACAAATTTTGACAGTAAATTATTTGTAAAACAAACAACAATTTTGCCTAATTTTTTTTTCTTTACTATTTGATTCCATTTCTTAACTGTGCATTGAATTTTTCAGTAGAATATAATTTCTATATACACCTGTGCCCTTGAATAGTGTCAAGTACACACTTCCATTTTTGGAGCTAAGAAATTATGAGGAGACCACTTTACTGTTCTGTATTTTCCCCAATTTTATCATTTGAGTTAGAAAAAGAAAAGAGAAACTTAAAAAGTCATAGTTACCTCCTTTTTTCATGCTTTTTGCTCATTGATTGATTCTAATGGTATTTCAACCATTTAGGGCTATTTTATGTCGAGAGGTTAGGTAATTGTGTTCATTGCATGTTTATATTAACTTTTTATGTAGTTGTTATGTTAAAAGTTTTTTTGCCCACAGTTATATAGTATCAAGTATTCTTATCTAATACAAATAATTTCCACACAGCTGTATGATTTAAAATTATTCCTATCTGATACCAATAATTAAATGAGTCCAAATAGTTATTTCTATTTTATAATAATAGTGATTTATTTGCATTGTTATATGGTTTGAAATAACTAATAATAATAATCTTTAATAAACAATTGCAGCTTCAAATAACTATTCTTAATACAGATAATTTATTGTTATATATAAACTATTCCTATCTCATACAAATAATTTATATACCGTTGTATGATTTCAAACATTCCTATCTAATACTAATAAATATATGATTTCAAGTAATTATTTCTTTTTAATATCATTCATTGGTTTGAATACAATAATATAATTTCAAGTAATTAATGCTAATATGGTTCGGGATACTGGGGTTTAATCCTAGGTTGAGTCATATCAAAGACTCAAAAAATGGTAATTGATGTCGCTTTGCTTAGCACTCAGCACTATGAGGTGAGGATTGAGGGTAAAGTTGAGCAATCCTTGGAATGGAGTAGTGTCCTCCCCTACACCTTGGTGTAGTAGCTATTGAAAAGGGAGCCTTCGGGTCACCCTTAACTGAGGTCGACAACTTTACTTACAAATAGCAAACCATTTTAGCTTCAATTAACTGTTCTTTAGACAAACAATTTACCATTACATAGTATCAAGTATTCCTATTTAATTCAAATAATTTTTAAACTGATCTATTTGAGTTATAAATGTGGCCCTAACAGATACTACCCCTTTAGGTCAAAGTGAACCTGGGAATGATAGAAATGAAAGGGTACTCCACACTCCCCAAATCTCCAGAACTAAAGCCTCACTTTGAGATGTTGTTTAGTGTCATACCCAGGACACACCTTTTTTTTTGTTTTTAGGGGTAGGGTCTTACTCTTCTGAAGAGGATTCAGTCAATATATTCTGAGCCTTCATCTTATTTGTTGTCTTTTCTCATATCTTTATTGAAACAATGACATTTAACCAAACTTGTGTCATTTAACAAACATCTTTGATATCAGTTTTTTATTTTGCCTTTATTGTCACAATTGCTGTTTAATAGGTGCCATATGGACTCCTGATTTGTCAGTTTCCTGCTTATACATCATGTATCCCTCTAAGTGGTCAACTTAACCACTTGACCATTTTTTTAACAAGAGAAAGTGAATGTTATATATTTCATAACAAGAAAGACCTATTAAGTGTATTTGTCATTTAACATCATAGGAACTCCTTGAAAAAAGAAGCCCACTCAGCTGGGACTATATAATACACCAACTGCATCTCTGCAGAAATGGTAAGATCCCTCCCGCAATGTGTGTCCTGGGTATGGCATTAAATCATCTGATGGCATGACTCCAGCTTTGGAGATTTGAGGAATGTGGAGTACTCTTTCATTGCCATTACTCTCTGGTCTACTTTGACCTGGAGTGGTAGCACCTGATATGGTCCTATCTATGGGTCAAATAGAACAAACTGTGTGTGCAAACAAATGACTGATGTTAAATTGTGACCATTATATAGCAATGCTTGAGACCATTTAACTATGTGCAAAAAAGTGCTCAGGCTTGTTTAAGAATGTTATCAACAAATTTTTTTTACTGATCATACATATATTCAGTATATATGTATAAACAGTAATTGGCATTAAATAACCTAAAATGGTTGATATGTCATTAAACCAAACTAAACCATTGAATTAAGAACTTCACTTAACATGATCTTTATTTCTTCATAAGTCCATTCTTGAGCATACTGACCTCTGCTGATCTCTGGTTCCATATTACTCAAAGCAAGATTTTTCCTTTAAAAATAATTCACTCTCAAATCTAATGGTTGTTGTACATTAGAAATGGAATCAGCCAACTGAGATCAAATCCTGGGTGAGGCTGTTTGCATTTCATCGTGTGCTCATTTTCTTGGGAAAGGCAGGGTTCCTCTAGCTATGGCTGAGTAGTTGGGCATACTAGGTAGTCAACAAGTCTAGGAGAAGGAAAACTTTGTAAAAAATTGACCTTGTGTCAGATTCTGTTTGTGCATTGGGGCAGGATAAATAAATACTCTCAATTATAAACAAAGCACCCTAGAATTTTAATTTTTGATTTAAAAAAAAATCTCCATTTGATTATGGCTCAGTCAGCAGGAACTGCAGAATGCACTGACTGCATCTCTGTAGAGGGTTAAGACTCCCCCAATGAATTTTCTGTGTATGACACTAAACAATCTGATGATGAAACTCCAGTAATGCTGGAGCTTTGGGGAATATGGAGTACCCATTTTTGTCATCACTCCCAGGTTCACTCTGGCCTGGCGTGGTAGCATCTGATAGGGTCCTATCTATGGGTCGAAGAGAACTAAACTGTGTGCTTATACTAAACTGAATTGCTTGAAATAGAACTGTTTTGAATTTTAAACTGCGTACTTATGCTAAACTGAATTGTTGGGAATAGAACTGTTTTGACATTTAACTGTGTGTAAACAAAAACTATACTTATGTATATTTGAAGATAGGAAGATCTACAAACATGCAAACTGTTATCAAACTGACTTAATTCATCGTTAAATGGCTTAAAAAGGGTTGATATGCTGTAAAACAAAACCACCAACCAACCAACCATTTACTTAAAGGCAAGCTTTAGTGGCCTTTGAATTGATATGAAATTCTTTATATAGAGTTTATAAACAATGAAAAAAATGAATAAGGGGAAGTACTCTATCTGAATCGTTTATGATCAAATCTGTTTTATATTTGAGATTCAAATCCAAGCTTTGTGTATAGCAGAGTGTGTGTATCTGAAATATTTATAGTCATGTATTATAAAAAAAATCAGAAAGTAAATCTCATTCAGATGCCATAAAATGTTAGGTTTTGAATCCAATATCTTAATTATACCCTCACTGAAGTTAAGCATCAATGAACTTCTTCAGTTTTGAAATGGGTAACTTTTTAGGAACAGCAGATACTGTGAGTAACCTGAGGCTTATGTGCCAGACTAAGCAATGCTAAGTACATAATTTGTATCTTAGTATACTCACCATCAAAAATTAAAAGTCACTTCCTTGATACAATGAAAAATTTGTTAGTCATTATTTACCTTTGACCAAGAGGTTTGTTTTTTTTTATTCATTGGCCACCTTTAATGGCCATCAAGTTCAATATAGTCACTTCCTATTTGTAGGATTTATATTATAATTAATTGAATATGGATAAGAGAAAGTAATCTATAATTAGCATTTAAGAATTACCTGGGGGCTATTAAGATGAATGTCAAGTCACATACTATTTATAGGATTTATGTCATAATTAATGGCAAAAAATTGATACGGGAAAATATAAAAATTTAATAACTATTTTCCCTTGAGAAATTATTAAGATGATCATGACTCCATACTTATCAAATTTAAAATCAGACAAGAAATTAGATTATTGATTGTCTAATGCTTCACTAGAAATATTATCTTTGTTTTAGATGAAAAATTAACTTTATATAAAAATTGTTAAAGGTGTATGTATTTATGAGTTATACTGTATATAATAGCTAGTTTAATACAAGGCCATTTATTTATGGATGACACTGTACCGAATATATGTTTTGATAGTCTAATGTTTCATTAGAAATACTAAAATCCTGATACTTTTGTTTTCGGTGAAAATTAACCCGACTATCTTCAACTACAACTGAATAAAATTACCTCCATTATTTTCTTTCGTAGTTTTTTTTTGTGATCTTGGTTTTCAATTGCATGGCTTTTTTTTTGCCAACAGTGCATAAGCCATGTGGTTGTTTACATCTATATTTATTCAGGGATTAATTTATATTTATTCATATATTTCTGTGCAGCAGCTTAGCCACCAGGAATAACTATCAGAATATATATATATATTATGATATAACACTTCTTGTTCTTACATATGTGTATAATGTAAACAAAAATTTTCGTATACCCATAGATTGGTATATATATATATATATATATATATATATATATATAAGAGTCATAGATAGCCTTGATATATTTATATACATTGGATATGTGTAAAATATCAAAATACTTTTGATATATCCTAATCCAAATATTCAGATAAAATTGTGAATTTTAGATGAGATTTCTTTTTTCTTTTTGCTGACTATTACTTTGGATTAACAAAGAAATAAAAAATAAAGAGACTGGGATATATATATATATATATATATATATATATAAACAAAGTTGAAAAAACAAAATAATCCAAAAATTCGAAGAATTGATTATGAAAGTCAATGTTGAATATTTTGGTTGTAATAACCTTCTTCAGAACTTTGAATTCATGAAAAATGTTTTTAAAATAGTGATGGATGTTTGATGAAATAACAGGAGAAAAGAAAGTGTGTGTAAAATTCATTTCTTTATTCATATATATATATATATATATATTTCTGTGCAGCACTGAGTTATCTGGAAAACCTATCAGTATATATATATATATATATATATATATATGTCTCTATATGTGTATATGTCTCTATAGTCATCCACAGACAGATCTGTTTCGTTCTATCAGAACTCATCAGTATTGCTAGACATATCTCTATAGTCTATATGTGTATATCTATATATATATATCATTGATTCTAGCATCGATCACAGCATATGAGAGCATAACAGTTGGATTAAAGATAGGAACTCTTGAACTACCTATACAGGTGATTTGTTCATCGTGGTGAAGGTTTTTACAGAACCAGCCACACCAGCTAACGAATGGTTCACTAATGCACCCAGATTCTCTTAAACAACATTCCTCAGGTTTTGAATTCAGACTTTTCCTTCTAGACTGGTCACACTACCAAGGCTAGAGAGCCCATTAAAACCTGCTATTTTATCCATGACTGAGTGTATGTATATATATATATATGTATATCTATAGTACAATTTAATGGAGACTCAAACTCGGTTAAGTCATCATAATAAATTTATTTCGGCAGAGAATATTTAAAAAAAAAAAAATATATATATATATATGTATGTATTTGCCCACCCCTCTGTGGTGTTTAACAGACTTGAATTCAGTGTTTTTCTTCTCCAAGACCAATCACCATACCAAGGCTAAAGAGTCAGTCTACCCTACTATTTACCCATAGCTGGATTGAGAATAATTGAATTCATAACTTTCCCAAGGTTATTAATGCTATGTGAAATGCAAACAGACTTGTCCAGATTTGAACTCTGGTCACTGTGTTCATTTCCTATAATGGTAACTATTACTCCACAGTGACCCTGTTGCCCAGTTGGCTGGAGCTGTAGAATATGCTGACTGCTTCTCTGCAGAGGGGTAAGAGACTCCCCCTAACAAGTGTCCTGGATATGACACTAAACAATCTGATGCTGAGGTTCCAGTAATGCTGGAGCTTTGGGGAATATGGAGTATCCCTTCATTGCTATTTCTCCCAGGTCCACTCTGACCCAGAGTGGTAGCACCTGATAGGGTCCTATCTATGGGTCAAATAGAACCAAAATTGTCTACTTATGCTAAACTGAATTGTTTGAAAAAAATGTTTTTGACATTGAAACTGTGTACTTATGCTAAACTAAACTGTTTGAAATATAACTGTTTTAAAATAGAACTAAACTGAGTACTTAGACTAAACTGAACTGTATGAAATAGAACTGTTTTTGACATTGAAACTCTGTACTTATGCTAATCTGAATTGTTTGAAATAGAACTGTTTTGACATTTAACTGTTTGTAAACCAAAACCATACTTACACTGATACTAAACAGAATTGTTTGAAATTTGATTTGGCATTAAATAACCTGACAAGGGTTGATACGCTGTAAAAAAAAAACCAACCAACCAACCATTATACATGTTTTTATAAAGATGCATTTATATCATCATCATCATCGAGTTGTGCTGACAGCGCAGATTTCCTTGACTCTTTCTCTCCATCACTTTCTATCATCCATTACTCCCAGCAGGACTTTCAAATTCCATCCAGTGTCTGCACAGAGCTGATGTAAGTCAGGTGTTGCTGGTCAGCCAACACTGTATTGAGATCCATAGAAGAATGTCACCTATAAGTTCATTGCTTCTTCAGCTGTTTCCTGCATGTCTTGTTTGTCTTAGTTTTTGAGATGAGCAGTAAGTGGCTGTTCAGCAGCTGTTTAGAAGGGTGTTGCTTCCAGGATTTGTTCAAGACAGCATGTAGAATTCTAGTGTAGTCCTCATCTAGCTTTTTCTCCATACATTTTGTTAGTGACCTCTTGGTGCATCCGTACAGTATTACTGTCACAGCTATAGCTTAAAAAATCTCGTTTTACTCTAGCTCAGACTTCCATATGATAGATAAACTTTTGATAGCAGTGCATGACTTCACTTGGCGTATGTTGACATCATTTTCAGTAGATGAGATATTGCTGCTGAGGTATGAAAACTTGTCCACTAATTTTAAAGGCTTACCACTTGTTGAGATGACTCCTTTTCATTTAAAACACATGTACAGTTTTATTTTCGTTCATATGAAGGCCAATGCCTTCTGTTGCTTTGCTATAAGCTCTGCAGTAGGTGTGTTTGCAAGAACCAGTCAACCATCTGCATAGTCTATGCCTCTTATCATTTCTGCAGGATATCATATAAGTAAAGTTGGCGACCATAGTCAAGGGTGACCTGAAGGTTCCCTTTTCGATAGCTACACACCAAGGTGTATGGGAGGGTGCTACTCCTTTCCCTGGATTGCTCCACTTTACCCTTGATCTGTACCTTATAATGCTGAGTGTTAAGCAAGAAGGCATCAAGTACCATTTTTTGAATCTTTGGTATGACTCGACCTGGGATTGAACCCAGGTCTCCCGGGCCATTGGCAAACACTCTAACTGCTAGGCCAACATCCGGTATGCGATTTCTTGCTTTTTTTTAGTGTAAAGCCATTTTCTTTTATTAGATCTATTGATGTTCGAAGTACGTAGTCAAGGCAGAATATAAACAAATATGGTGCTAATGTATCTCCTTGAAAAGCTCCAGCTACGATGTCAAAGAAGTCTATGTCTCCATCAGGTTAGCAAATCCTTCCTTTTGTATTTTTATAAAGCATCATTATAACATTGTAACAGTTTCTCTAGGGAGACCATATGCTAGAATTATTTGCTTCAGCTTCCCTCTGAGTGTGGAATCAAATACCTTGGAGAAATCTATGAACAGTAGTACTGTTCTGAGTTTTTTGCCTGTATTCCTTCGATGATTCAACAGATAGTCAGAATCTGAAGTTGTCAATCAATTTCTCTGAAAACTATTCTGATTTTTCCAAAGAAATTTTTAAATTTCTGATTTGATACAGTTGTGATGTAGAGTATTTTAAACCAACTATAGAAGTAGTAGTTATGGCTCTGTAGTTATCAGTGATTCTGATATCACCTTTCTTGTCTATTTCTCTATTGTATTTTGTTTTTAGATAGCATTATATAATTGAAGAAGTATGTCATCAAATTTCTCTATATTTCTTAGTTTTAGAGGTATTTTGTTGAGTCCTGCAGCTTTTCTGTTTTTAATTTTTGTCAGTACTGTGTAAAGTTCTTCCTCCATAAACTGTCCTAGTTTGATGTCTAGTTGGCTATTGTGATAGGTTCATCAGTGACTTTAGAGGAGTTTACAAGCAGATTCTTAAAATGTTCTTTCTACATTGGTATTCTTTCTTCTTTGCTGGCAGCCTTTAGTTTTGTTCTCAAGGTGTCCTTCCTTCAACTTACTTTGTTTCCTGTCTTCCATTCTATTCGTGATTGTCTATCTTCTTATTTTATTGATTTGGCCTTGAACGTATTCTTGTTCTATTTGGTAAGTGTTAGTTCTCTCAGGGCATACTTAAGTTTCTGTGCATTGGCAGAGCCATAAATATATGTTAACTGTAAGAAACAAATTCAATACTCTTCAGGAAATATCTGAAACACATACTCCGAATGACAAATATGAAAACTTCATCACTGCCCACATGGAAGCAGCAACAGAGTGCATACCAACCAAACCAAGATCCAAATGTAGAATTCCATGGGAGTCGCTTGTAGTTAGGTAAAAATGAAATAACATGAAAATGGCTTCCTTACTTAATAGAGAAACCCAACAATTACCAATGGCCAGAAACTTCAGAAACCCCATAGAGAACTGATGCATTCTTGTGTGTGTGTATATGTGTATGTGTGTATATATTAGTATGTGTGTGTGTATATATATTTATATGTGTGTGTGTATATATAATTGTTTGTGTGTATATATACTTGTGTGTGTGTATATATATATGTATGTATATATATATTTCTGTTTGCATGTATATATATATTTGTGTATATATATATTTGTGTATGTATGTATGTATGTATGTATATATTTGTGTGTGTGTGGGGGTGTGTGTATATATATATATAGAGATAGATACATTTATATGTATATATATGTATGTAATTTTATGGATGCACCCCAGGGATGCTAACAGAACACATAGAGAAAAAAACTAGATGGGAACTACACAAGAATGCTACAAGCTATCTTGAACAAATTCTGGAAGTAACATTCTACACATCAACAGCCATATGGCCACTTATTTCCCATCTCAAAAACTGTCCAAGTAAGATGAACAAGGCATGTAGGACACTGGCGGGGAATCAAGGAAAAACATTAGTGACATTCTTCTATGGATCACTACTCATGGCCGACCAGCAAGAACTTATTTACATCAGCTCTGTGCAGACACAGGATATAATTTAGAAGACCTGCCAGGAGTGATAGATGATAGGGACAGATGGAGAGAGAGAGCCAGGAAAATCCATGTTGTCAGTTCAACTTGATGATAATATGTGTGAATATATATATATATATATATATAATAAATATATATTAGATTTATATATCTAATGCCGTGGAAGTTTGTCTGCGAGCTTTCATGAATGGATTTATTCATTTCGTTATCTGCTCTATGGTTGTTGCTTGCAAAACTTCATGAAACCAAAGGTCACAGACAAACTTCCATAGCATTAAATATATAAATCTAATATATATGTATCTATTATTATTGTATAATAGCTCTATCTCAGATATTGAGGGCTATCCAAGTTATATTGCACTTGGTTTACCACAAACCCCCCAAGTGAATGAGTGACAACCAACACTGTCTCAATATATATATCTGTGTGTGTGTGTGTGTGTGTGTGTGTGTGTGTGTGTGTATATATATATATATATACACACACAAACACACACACACATTTGTAGCAGACAAAGGTGTAGATGTTTGAATAAAACTCTGATCAACAAACTGATAATTTTTTTCTTTAAACTGAGTGAAAACTTGTTATAAAATAGAAATTAAAAATCTTTTCTTGCTGCTAAAATAATATTAGTCAGAGAATGAATATTTCCCAATATTTATGTTTTTAGAAAAAAAGTGATGATATATTCAAAGTATTCAAAGTTTTTTATTGTCTGAGTTGATAAATTTTGTATGTGTAATAGAAGTTGTGTGAGAGTGTCACTATATATAGAGAAAAATGTATTTATGCCTTAAACATATATATCAGATGCAACTGAAAATTTTAATTATCAGCAGGGGACACAATAAAAATGTAAGTAAGTAAAGTTGGCCGACAGTAGCCGAGGGTGACTTGAAGGCTCCCTTTTCAGTAGCTACTACACCAAGGTGTAGGGATGGCCACTACTCCTTTGCCTGGATTGCTCCACTTTACCCTTGATACGTACCTTATAATGCTGAGTGTTAAACAAGAAGGGATCAAGTACCATTTTTTGAGTCTTTCATATGACTTGACCATTAGCGAACACTCAATTCATTTCATTCAATTTAAGAAAATGTTGATATTAAATGCATTCTTGAAAGGTAAAAAAAATTCTTTTCACTCAAAAGAAATAAACTGAAAGGTAGTTGAGTTGATATAGAATAAATCCATACCTACTCAAGAAATATTTACTTCTTCACTTATATGATTGAGACAGGATCAAAATAAGAATTTTTTTTAAATACCAGTGATTTATCTAAGATTCTAATTGGTTAAAAAGGTATTTTTAAACCATCTAGGAGGGAGAAGATTTCTTTAGTTATTTTGTGTTTTAGTCGTTCAAATAAATAACTAGTCAACTATTGTCATCTGCGAGTTCTCTAAGATATTTTAAAACTTGCACAAATGAATAAATAAATGCAAAAATACGGTGACAAAAATTTACAACTTTTAAGCCAATTTTTTACACAAAAATGAATACATTTTTCAAGTGGAAATAAGTTGATTATCCACTTTCTCCCTTATTTTTATTATCTTGTCACATTTACCAAAATTTACTATTTCTCCATATGTATATATATATATATATATAATTGTGTAAGTATATATATATACACATATATACTTCTGTTGCTGCTAGCTGTTCATTGTGTTAAAAACAAAGAACTCAGACTATAACACTCTGCATACGGAGACGCCTTTATTACACCTTTCTTCTTACACTCACACATAAACCAATATGGCTGTTTGTTTACTTCCGGTCCCCGAATAATGTCTTCTCTTATCGAGAGTATCAGGGGAGATAACTTGCATACTTAACACATTGTATCCAATGATGTCCTGCTGATTTTTTTCTCCAGGTTTTTTGGACAGATAATGCCAATTGTCAGAAGGGGTGTTCATGACTCCCAGATTATGTCCTTATGCTTGAGTTTTCGTCAACCTGTTTTATGTGACTCTTCTCTAAATTGGGAGTACAAGATCTTTTCCAGCAGTCTGCTGTCCTCAGGTCTGTTCAAGTAGCCAGCCCATCTTAAGTTGCATTTGGTGAGTATATTGTACATGCCAGAGAGTTTAGTTTCCTCCAGGATTAATATGTTTGGGATATACTACCACTACTTGATATTTAGTATTTTGCACAAGTGATGTATCATATAGATGTGAAGTCTTTAGGCTTCTGCTTTGTATACTGTCCAAGTTAATGCACCATACAGGAGGGTTGAAAGAACTATTGCTTGGTACACTGCACTTTTTTTTATTGTGAGGAATTTGTTGGAACAGACTCATTTCCTCATTGCCCAGTTGGTAGAATGCACCTACTGCACCTCTGTTGACCCCCCCTACCCACCTACCAATGAGTGTCCTGGATATAACACTAAACAATCTGATGGTGAGGTTCCAGTGATGCTGGAGATTTGGGGAATGTGGAGTACTCCTTTATTGCCATTGCTTCCAGGTTCACTCTGGCCCAGAGTATAACACCTGATAGGGTCCTATCTATGCGTCAAATAGTGTTAAACTGAATTGTTTAAAATAAAACTCTTTTTACATTTAGCTGTTTGTAAACAAAACCTATACTCATATAAAACTGAATTGTTTGAAATTTAATTTGGCGTTAAGGGCTGATACACCGTTAAAAAAAAAACAACTAACCAACTTCACTTCCTCAAGGCTCAAGGCCTTGATGGCATTTGATGTTGGTGTATCAAGTTCCATATCTAGTCTGTGGGGTCCTATCTATGATTCAAATTGAATTAAACTGCATACCTAGGCTAACCTGAATTGTTTGAAATAGAACTGTTTTGACATTTAATTGTGTGTAAACAAAAAATTACTTATGCTAAACTGAATTGTCTGAAATAAAACTGTTTATATGAATAAAAACAGCTTTGGCATCAAATAACCTACAATAGTTGATCCTATTTACCAACCCCTCCGCTCGGGCAGGATATGACACAAGGTCAAATTTTTAAGCGGAGTTTAACAGTTTGAATTCAGAGTTTTCCTTCTCCTAGACTAGTTGCCTCACCAAGGCTGAAGAACCCAGTCTGTCCTACTATTTACCCATAGCTGGGGGAGAAAAATTTCATTCATACCTTTCCCAAGGGTATTAGTGCTATGTGAAATGCAATCAACCTCGTCCAGAATTTGAACTCGTGTCACTGTGTCTATTTCCTATGACGATAACCATTACACCAGGGGCACCTCCAAATACACCTACAATAGATGATATGCCATAAAACCAAAATCAAATAGTTCCAACAGTTTTCCTTTTAAGCTGACTGATGCCAGGCAGATACAAGCTTGACAAAATGGTCAGACACCATAGTTTCAATAGGATGTTCCATAGCACTTGAAAGGCTTATGTGAAATTGATAAATATCATGTTCAAGGGCATATTCTGTTCGATGCATTTCTCCTGTTTTTGTTTCAAGAAGGAAATAATGTCTGTAGTTCCTCAGTTTGTGCAGAACTCTCATTGTTCCTCAGTAAGGTAATCCTCCACTGGGGTCAGTTGTTGAGCAGTATGTGGGCAAACACTTTCCCAAGTATAGAGAAAAGCGGGTTCCCACATTAGTTACCGCAGTCTTGTCTGTCTCCTTGAAGATGGTGACTAGTCAAACATCCCTCCAGTCTGCAGGAACTTTCAAGTTTTCCTAAACACCTTTTATGACAGTGTAGAGTACCAAGAAAACCCCCACAAGCTCCTCTCTTAACCTCTGGATGCAATCTATTTGCACCAGGAGACTTTCCATTGCAGAGCATGAAGATAACCTTACTTACTTCATCCAGGTCTGGGCATTTACACAGTGTGGGGTTGATCTTTTTTCAATATTATCAATCAAATCATGTTCCACTGCTGATGGTTCATAGAGCAGTGTGACAAAATGGTTCTTCCACTTGACAAGAAGCTCATGCTTGTCCGTGATTATTGTTTTGTTGAGGGCTAGCAGTTGTGCTGGGTGGTTCACTTGCAATCCCCTAACAACTCTCATGATTTGATAAAAAAAACTTTAGGTTCATAAGAGTCTGCAAGTGTCTGAAGTTCAGCCACTTTTGTCAGCCACCATTTATTTTTGAGTTCTCTGCATCTTTTTTTGGAGAAATTGATAGCATGTTCTATATCTGGCCTTTGAAGACTTAGCGTTGTTGCTGAGCATGTTATTCTTGGCTAGGTTCCTATTCTTAATAAGCTCTTCCAGCTCCTTGCTGTTTCCATTGAACTAGATTCAAGCTTCCTTACAGCAGTGCTGAGTATCTCTTTGGATACCTTGTACACAATTGATTTGAAGGCATTCCACTTTTCTTATACAGTGTCAGCTGAAATGTCAGCTAGCCTGTCATTTAGGTTAGCAAATCATCCCCAACTATTTATCATGTTAATTGTGAGCTTCTTGATTGGCATTTTGTTTTTCCTCATCCTCTGCCTCCCTCGTAGTTTGGTAGTAGACTTGTACATCACATAGTCAGTTCTGAAGTTGGCTCCTCTCATTGCTCTTGTGTTCAGAAAGTCAGATAGATCATGCTATCACGTGATGACATAGCCGATGAAAAACCAGTGATTGTATCTTGGGTACATCCAGTTATTGTAAATTTGCTTGTATTTGAAGTTGCTGTTGAAAATGACCAACTGGTGTTCTATGCAAACCAATAGCAATAGATTGCCATTAGAATTAACCTTCCCCATTCCAAATTATCAAGAACCTTCAGCCAGGTATAATTAAAGTCTCTTAAAAGGATGATTGTGTCTCTATTCGGGATAGCACAAAGTATCTGTCAAACTGGTCGTAGAAACTGCGAATTTTTTCTGAGTTGTTGCTCATAGTCTCTCACTGACTGATTTGGGATCCTCGAACATACCTGGTAGAAGACCATCCCATACTGCAAAACCACACCAGCTTTACTCCTGCCTGCTGTTGTGTTCCTGCTCCAGTAGAAAGTGTTGCTCATTTCCTTTCTGATGTTGCCATTTTCAGCAAATCTAACCTCACTCAGAGAAGAAATGTTGAAGTTGTATTTTTGGAGCTCCTTACATATTAAGATACTCCTCCTTTCAAGTGTGAGTTGGGTTTGTCTAGCATTGTGCTTATATTCCTGTTCCTAGTTTGAGGTTTTTCTATCTGTTGGACTCTTTTTATCCTGGGCAAAGTCCTGCCAGTATGGGTATTTTTCTTTAATGGAGAACATGTTTTGCAAGAGGAAGTTGGCAAGGCTTTATTTGGATGTACAATGGTTTGCCAGTTGCTTGTGCACCTTCTTCAAGTGTTTATTGTCAGTAACCTTCTGATTTCGAACTGAATTCTTTTCATTTAATCTGTCGTTATTCTGACACCTATGTTTTAAAAACATCTCATCTTATCAGTTAAGAAAGATTAAGCCGATATTTTTCTAAGCATCGACAATTGAATGAATCATTTACACATCTTAATTAGATAAAATGTTAGTTTTTTTTTAAATTCCTAGTTGGCTACCAAGTCCAACAGACACTTGAAGTTGGCTGCAACATATGACAGCTGAAATGATATGAACACTGGTAGTAAGAGTATTGGTTAATCCAACTTCCTACCAAGTCAACATTGACATGAAGTCATTTTATATTGAAGGTTGGAAGGCCATGCATGGATTGAGACGAGTGCAAGGCCATTTACAAAAAATGCTCGGCCTCCTTGACACCCCCCCTTTAGGGGCACCCCAGCCACCTAGCAAACAATTCAGCTCAGCTAAGCATGTAAAGCTGGTGAGTGAAGGCTCCCTGAGACCAGGTGGTTAACTTTAACTCTCCCACCCCGCACAACTGCCATATGAGCCCTGAAATGCTAACAGTCTGAGTATTTCAGTCTATAATATTGATGATTCTATACCTCAAAATGATCAGATATAAATTAGTTTAACTGAATAAGAGATTTATTATGTTATTTCTTTTACTTTAAAAATATACTGGTTAGTCCTACTAGTAGAGTGAGGAGTCACCTTGGCTTAGTGGCTGACGTGGTGGACAGCATAAGTGAGAGTGAAATCCAGCTGCACTATTACATTCCCTTTTGGACAACTACCCTTGAGAAAGATATGAACCCCATCCTCCCATTCATCAATTAAATGATATCACTACTGTTATTCTACAAGGATGGCTTTTGGATTAAATAACCCACAAAGGTTGTTATGCCATTAAATAAAGAAACCAAAATCTACTGGTGGAAGAATAAAATTGACAAAGTCATTGATTTGAATTTACCTAATATTAAACAAATATTTGTAACAAGCCTCGCTAATTCCCATAATACTTCTATTACCTCCAAAACAGCTATCTATTAATAAGTGTGCCATCAATTAGGTCAGTAAAGAAATCTGTATGACAATTCCAGGTTTACAAATGCAAAGGGAAAGAATAAAGTCAAAAATCCAGAATTACAAGCCCAACATCAAAAGTCCGAGAGGCACAAAAATTTTTTAAGAAATTGAGCAAAATAAACATTTTTTTTCATCATTAGGCAACGGACTTCTTCATATATATTTGTAACTGAATTGGTAAAGAAGGAGATTATGTGGAAAAGGAATATCTTTTGTGTAAAATAAATGTTTTGTTTATGATTAAGTTATGGACTTACTGAAACTCCTTCATAAAAGAGATTATGTTGAAAAATAATTGTTTTGCAAAATAAATGCATTTTTTAACAGGCTATGGTCTTGGTGATTTATCTTTCTTTTTTTTTTATAGATTCTTGGATATATTTATTGAATCCCTTTACCATGAATATTATGAGACAAAGGGTCATTTTCTAAGAAGAGTACTGCTGGTTTGAATTCAGAGTCTTCCTTCTCCTAGACTGGTTGGCTAGGCTAAAGTGCTTAGTCTGTCCCATTTTATTCATAGCTGGGAGGAGAACAGATGGATTCATGCCTTTCCTAAGAGCATTATCATTAAGTAAAATCCAAACTACTTTTTCCAGGATTTGAGTACATTCCCCATGAAAATAACCTTTGCATCTCCATAGTACATCAAAAGCAGAGAAAAAAATGATATTGTCATAATTTATATTGTTCTAATATCTAATAATTTACCCAATGTCTCTCTGTCCATACATTTAAAGCTCCACCATGTTTGGCCCAAATTCAACCAAACTTTCAGCAATTTTTAGAGTTATTCCTGGAAAGGTTTTAAGCTATTGTAGGAAATCTGACTTTTAAATCTGGTTTTTAGGTAGGAATCTATCTCTTGTTTTCTATGTCTTATTGTCTCCCTCACTGTAAAATGGTTTCCATCTCACATAGCTTATCCACTCTCTTGGTAATCATTACAAGAAGAAACAGTTCTCTTCCTCTGTAAAAGCACTTAAACCCTGTCTGTTATTGCCAAATGAGGAACCATAAAGAGATAATTCAATTAATCTAAATGATGTCTAGCTGCTAAGAGAGAATTTATTTGCCCAGCATAAAAAAGGTTTACTAACCCATTTTTTTTTTCAAAATCAAGATTAATTCTTCCCATACAAGACTTAAAAGTAATAAAATTAAACATTTAATTAAAATATTGATTTTTGAGGGTTTTTTAAAGTTATGAGATAACCAAACCAACTTGGAGCTGTCTTCTGTACATCACTGGCCCAGTCGGCTCGGGCTACAGAATTCACCAACTGCATCTCTGCAGAGGGCTAAGGCTTCCCTAATGAGTGTCCTGGATATGACACTAAACCATCTGATGGTAAGGTTCCAGGAATGCTGGAGCTTTGTGGAATGCTAAGTACTCTTTCATTGCCATTATTCCCAAGTCCACACTGACCCAGAGTGGTAGCACCTGATAGGGTCTTATCTATTGGTAAAAAAGAAGTGTTTGACATTTAAACTGTATTCTTATGCTAAATTGAATAATTTGAAATAGAATTGTTTTTTAAACAAATGATTGATGTTTAATTGAAGTTGGTGATACATACCAATACTTGGAACTATTTAACTTTGTTGACTTATGCTGAACTGAATTGTTTGAAATTGAACTGTTTGATCAATTAACTGTGTGTAAACAAACAATCGATGTTTAATTGTATTGTTTGTGATACATAGCAATACTTGAAAGCATTAAATTGTGGGAAAACAAATTATTAATAGCAAACAGTATTAGAAATAAGTGAATCTATTTTACTGTGTGAAAAAAATGAGCTCAGACTTGTTTAAAAATGTTATCCACAAAATGTGTTTAGAAATGATATATCTAATATATATGTATAAAAAGGATTTAGCACTAAATAACATACCATGATTGATATGCCATAAAACCAAATCAAACCATACATCACACTCAGTATAAATAAGATGGTAACCCATAGTAAATCAGTTATAAGAAAGATAAAACATCTTTTGAATAAGATAATAATTATCCAAAAATTTTATAAAAAGGACACTACAATGTTTTTTTTATAATGATCATATCATTATAATGATCCATATGTAAGTAAGTAAAATTGGCAACCGCAGTCAAGGGTGACCCAAAGGCTCCCTTATCAATAGATACTACACCGAAGTGTAGGGGAGGACACTACTCCTTCTCTGGATTGCTCCACTTTACCTTTTGTCCTTACCTTATAATGCTGAGTTTTATGCAAAGCAGCATCAAGTACCATTTTTTGAGTCTTTGGTATAACTCGACCTGGGATTGAACCCCAGTCTCCCGGACCATTGGCAAACACTCTACTCATTAGGCCATTTGTCTGGTTGATAATCTCTATGTAATATTAGTAAATATTGTTTATAAATAATTATCCTAAAATTTAACATAAGTGACATTATGACCTTTATTTTTAATAATGACCATCTTACAATCTGTAAGTAAAATAAATAAGTTATTATGATATTTTAACTATAAACCATAGACTGTCAGTAAGAAGATAAACTATTTTTCTTGTTGTAATATAACCTCTCAATGTTAATAAATCTGATTTAACTCCTCCATTTTTACCCATCATGCATCATATAACATAGCGTGTGTCACATGAGTGACCCCTGACATTCAATATCTCCATAAAAGTGTACTGATAGTATGCGTGAGTGTAGCTGTTTAATCTAGCAAAGTGTTGATCATTTCAAGTTTACTCAACTGTGAACTGAAATGCCTTTTCTGAAGTGCCAGACCGTTTGATTCAACTGTCCAAAACAGTCGACTCGGTTTTATAAAGTCACTGGGCTAACACAGGTATTTAGCTCACTCAGGAGTTTGAACATTTTTCCATTGTCTGTCTTAACCTCTGAAATCAAAAGAGGTAGAGTTATTTTTGTGTTTTTTGTTTTGACCCCCTACTTTCAACTTGCTGAAGAATGATAAAGATATGATAACTATATCTTCATGTCTGGGTCTTAGATTCATTAAATAGATATGATGACTAGATGATTGGCAGTTAATGTCTATAGTATCATATTCATAGTGGGCTTAATGTTATCTATGTATTATTGTGTTGAACTGTAAAAGGTTATATCAGTGGTAATATCTAATAAAAGGAACAAAGTTCAACTTTTTGGCTCCACCTATCTAAGAAGACATTTTTTATGAATGAGTTTTGATATATTCTTGTTTATCCTCAAATTCTGAGCCCTACTTTTAACGAAAAAAAAGACTGTGAACTTTTCCAGGCTTAAAGTAATTTTAGTCTAACTTATTTCTTTTATGGTTTTCTGGTATTGTATAGAAAAGACTTCCGTTGTTCCTCCATTTTTGTTTGTGCAAAACTAACCATCTTTTTACTGTCCAAGTTCGCTGACTTTCTTTACTATCTGGATTTATTTGACTATCAACAAAAATATTAGAAAAGGGAACTAGGATTTAAAAAAATAGAATCAGAATATATTTAGGTTAATTAACTGGCCTATTGGCATAATAGTTAGAGAGTTCGCCAATGGCCCAGGAGACCCGAGTTCAATCCCGGGTCAAGTCATACCAAAGACTCAAAAAATGGTACTTGATGCTGCCTTGCTTAACATTCAGCATTATAAGACATGGAACAAAGGTAAGTGGAGCAATCCAAGGAAAGGAGTAGCACCCTCCCCTACACCTTGGTGTAGTAGCTATCGAAAAGGGAGCCTTCAGGTCACCCTCGTCTATTGTTGGCCAAATTACTTATATAAAATTAACTGTATTTTGAATCAAGAGATATCTTAGTATGCACGTGATAATGTAATTTTTTCTGATTTTTTTTTTTTTTTAACATTTTCATTTATAAATGAAAATCTTTTTTCGTAGTTTTATGATTTTAAATCAACAGGCAAAATAGAAAATTCTTGCAGATGTGTCCACGAAAATTATTGTGAATTGTTAAAGTTGAAATGTCTTTCAGAATCACATTTTCAAATCTATTTTACCAAAGTAAATGAAGAACTAAAAAAAAAATACTGTGTCTCAAGTAAAGGTTGATTCTTGATTTACAATCACAAAATCATTAATTCATGGAACTGATATTTGAAGCCAAAAATGGCTCTTAGTTTTTTTCCATTATGTTTGGATTTTAAACTTACAAAACTATTACTCATGTATAGATCAACTCCTAATCTTTTTACTTATTATTAGGTCTTGTAAATTTAGTCCATATACAACTACATATGATAATAAAGAAAGAAGAGACCTATCTTTAATATTTGTTGTTTTTCATCATCATCATCATCATCTCGCGCTGGTAGCACGGATATCCCTGACCCTCTCTCGCCACTCCTCCCTATCGTTCATCGCCCGAGGTAGGTCTTCAGGACAACATCCTGTATCCTCACATAGCTGCTGAATGTACGTTCGAGCTGGTCGTCCTGCTTTTGCGCGGCCATGTGTGGGGATCCATAAGAGTACATCTCTTATGAGTTCATCTCTGCTTCTCCAGCAGTGTCCTGCATGTCTGGTTCGTCTAACTTGAATAGTTTTCATGATAGGGGGCAGGTGGCCGTACAGTTGGTGTCTTGTGGGGTGTTGCTGCCAGGACTTGTTCAGGATTGCACGCAGCATTCTTGTGTAATTGCCATCTAGCTTCTTCTCCAGTCGTTTTGTTAGCGTCCATGTAGTGCATCCATATAGCAGTATCGATGTGACCGCTGCCTGGAAGAAACTGCGTTTCATTTTATCGGTTAGGTCTGAATTCCATATAATCGTTAGCCTATTGATAGCTGTCCATGCTTTCGTTAACCTCGTTTCGATGTCCTTTTCGGTTGATTCGACACTGCTTCCTAGGTACGTGAATTTGTCTACTAGTTTAAGTGGGGTTCCTTCTAGAGTGGAGATGTCCTCCGTTTGGTTATAGCACATATATTCCGTTTTGTGTGCATTAACATAGAGGCCTATGCTTGCTGCTGCTCGTTCCAAACTATGCAGAAGTGTTTCGGCTTGGTCAGGTGTATTTGCCAGTATCGCTATGTCATCGGAGTAGTCGGCATCGGTAATTGTTGTTGCGGGGTATCTTCTGCTTCTTTTCTTCATCAGTTCAAACTGCATTTATTTATATATATATATATATATATGGAGAGAGAGAGAGAGAGAATGAAAGAGAGAACAAGAGAGAGAGATGAAAAATAAAGAGACATTTTGGAAAATCAGATTGACATGTTTCGATAGAGGTCTTGCATCAACAGAATACACACAATTTTATTACCAAAAACAAATCAATATAAAATGGAAAGAAAGATAATTCAAATAAAGCATTCAAATTCTTGATTTTAAAATCTATATTTTTATTTATCTATTGCCATTGAAAAGCAGATTACTATTGTTTACATTCATTTTGTTTTTGCTTCTTTTTGTATTCTATATTCTATGAGTATTCATTTGTTGAGGAATGCTGATATCTTATATAAACCTGAACGTCGATTGTCTACAGAATTCTCATGAATCAAAACATCTTTGATACGTTGTTGTCATAACAGATGTTATTTTGGATTTTTTTTAAATTCAAATACTTTGATTGAAATTGTGATCCTAAATATTACAGGGCTGTATCTAATGTCTTTTTATTTTTAGTTCCCTGTGATATTAATCTGCTCTTTTCCTTAAATTTCTGTAATTTGAACAATACATTTTTTAGAGCATTACTCATAAGCTATTTTGAAAATTCTTATCTTTGGTCTGTGTTGGATTATTGTTCTGGTATAAGCCATAAACAACTTCCTATCTGATATAAATAACCATCAACATTGCATTCTGAGAAAAATGAATCTTCAAATTACTATAAAAAGTCTAACTCAAGTAAGCCATTTAATGTAATGTTTCCTACAAGCAAAGAACATCTTGCTAGTGTCAGATTTACTATTTGGATTTACCTATTTGGAACTTTAACCTTTCGGGATTTAATGCTGAACTTGATTGTCTAATCTTTATTGACTCAGGACTTGATACTCGTCATTTGTGAATTAACTGGAAGTAAAACCTTTTCACCAGTATGATAAGTCAAACCATCCAAAAATCTGTTTTTTATTCAATATTGAATACATTTTAATTGTTTTGTATGTGTTTCTTACTTTGTTAAGATAGGTAAAAAAAAAAAAGGCTAAAATATTATGTTAAAAACAACAAAGATTAAAATAATAGCTCCCAAAATATATCTAATGAAGAAGATACTTAATCTCAGAACTACAGAAAATACAGAGATGATTATTTGAATATATCCTAAGAAATATTCAAATTATTTAAATTATCCTACGAAATATCCTCTTTTGTCTGGACCAAAGGTATAGTGTCTGAAAGGTTGATGAGACAACTGTTAAAGTAAAAAGCCACCAACCTATGGCCCTCAAGGTCCTGTGTGGCCCTACATGTAACTTTCAAAGTTTTCTCTTTGCCTTATGATGTTTGACTATAAAGAAGTACAATTACAACTGGAACACATTGATCTTCAGTGTTCAGAAGATTTTGAAGTCCAAGTTTCTTACTTGCCACATCCTTAATTTTTAATAAGACCCACCAGTTTCTGTCTGGATGAATCCTCAATTTTATCACCCATACTCAGCAAGTAGTGAACAATTTTATCACCCATACCCAGCAAGTAGTGAACACTGTGAACAGTTGTTCCCCAAAATAAAGCATACCAAAAAAACATTGCATTCACAGATGTCTGATGTGCTCATTCTGTCACCCTCTTTATTCAACCCTGATATTAAGATTTTTTATGATTGCAAATATCAGGTGTCTCATTAATAAATTATGATTGCTACCTTGTAGATCCAGCTGGGTTTTTGGGCTTTTAAGATCGACCCTCTTAAGTTAAGCTTTGTAGCTCTCTGACTGAAAAGGTTGAGGACCATTGATATAAAGAGTTCTGTGTTTAAAAGAGAATATTAACATTCTCACTTAAATCAGAAATTTGAAAGGAGGACAAATTTACAAATATACTTTTGTTTTTAAAATGTTTAACCAACCTGCTGTCTTTATGATTTGCTTTTGGTTACTGCTAATTTATAGAATTTTCGTTTTTGTTTTTTTTTTCTACAAAAGAAATCTTTTTTAAATTCCTTATCAGTATCCGATTTTCATATTGACAGAAAAATAAAAGTGAAGGAAATCAAGATGATTTCCTAAAAAGAATTTTCAAATGGGAATAATAGTGACATTATCATTTCTAAATGTTAAGATATAATTTTGCCTTTTAAAAAAGAATTTATTGTAAATTTAATTTTTATTCTTTTAAAGAGTCAGAAAAATGTTAAGAATGAATTTTCAGAATGGTAAATACATTTCAGATAATGGGTCTAAAGATGAGCTGGATAGTTTTTTGAATCTTGAATGGTAAAGGAATTTAAATTGCTTTCAATAGTTCCTTCATTTTTGTTTTTACCTTTTCATGTTTATATATTTATGTTCCCTTTTCTCTCTCTTTCTCTGTGCGCGCGCGTGTGTGTTTGTTTTATTTGTCAATATCTTATAATTCAATCTGATTAATCAGCTGCCTAAATAATTTTTTATTATTATATTTTACTGATAATAATTTTGAAAAAATATCCTGTTAGCTGGGCATAGAATTTGCTGACTGTATCCACTCAAGAGGGTTAAGACCCACCTTTAAAAAATGGGTGTCCTTGGTATGATACTAAACTGAACTTAATAGTAAAGCTCCAGTAATGTAGCTCAGGGGGAGTAGGGAGCACCCCTTTCATTGCAATTACTTCCAGGTCCACTCTGTTCCAGAGCCCCTATTGCCCTGTCGGCTGGGGAATACACCAACTGCACCTCTGCAGAGGAATAAGACCCCTCCCAACAAGCGCCCTGATATGACACTAAACAATCTGATGGTAAGGTTCTGTAATGCTGGAACTTTGGGGAATGTGGAGTACTCCTTCATTGCCATTGCCCCCAGGTTCACTCTGGCCTGAAGTGGTAGCACCTGATAGGATCCTATCTATGAGTCAAAAAGAACTAAACTGCATATTTATGCTAAACTGAATTACTTGAAATAGAACTGATTTGATAGTTAAACCACAAATTTATGCTAAAATGGATCATTTGAAATAGAACTGTTTTGACATTTAAGTGTGTATGGACAAAAACTATACTTATACTAAAATGAATCATTTGAATTAGAACTGTATGACTAAACTGAATAGCTTGAAATAGAAATGTTTTTGACAATTAAACGGTGTACTTACATTTAAACTGCATACTTATGCTAAACTGAATTGTTTGAAATGAAACTGTTTTTGTGTGCTAAACTAAATTGTTTGAAATAGAATTGATTATTGGTATAAAAAGGGATTTGGCATTAAATAACCTACAAAGGTTAATATGCCATAAAACCCAAACCGCCCATCCAACCAACAAACCAGAGTTCCTAAGTCAATCCAACATGGTTTTCAGTTTTATCCTGGCAACTCTTGCAATATCACTAATACTAAGCTGTATGCACTTATCCAACCCCTTTGCCATGGGCATCCCAATTCCACTCTGATCTGGAGTGATAGTATCCATTAGGATCCATCTATGGATCAAATAAATCTGTTTAAGAATTATTCATATCTGATAGAACCATGTGGAAAAAAAAAAACAAACTTAACAACTACTGAGAGAATGTAAATATGAACATAAAATGAACATGATTCCCTAAAATCTGAACAGAAAATAACTATAGACAGGTTGACATGCCTTTAAAATCAATCAATTGAAAAAAAATCCTTTGAGGGGTCTATGACTCTTCTAAAAATCTCATGAAATAGTTTTATATAAAAGACTCTTACAAAAGTATACTCTTGGTATATTCTTAGTGCTCACCGGAACCAAAAATGGAATGATGATTTTAAGTTTTTATTGAATTTTCTTAAACGTTAAAAAAGTTTGAGAAATGCTATGTTAACTGTGCTAAATTGTGGAAGAATACATGGAATTGCACCTATTATAGTCTTTCAATAAATAAGGGGAATTATCTGAAATAAGCAATATAATTTATTTGATTTGATTTTTTTCTATAAATACATAGGAATTTTTTTTTTTTTTTTGAACAAAAAATATTTTAATCTTGCAAAAATATTTGTTTTGGGACTATTTAAAATTGTAGCAAATCAGAGTGCTCCAAGGCTTAAACAGAAGTCTGTGGTTAAATTTTTGTTGGCTGAGAAAGGCAAACCATGTAGAAGGAAAGTTTCTTTAGCACAATGGCTAAAGTGCTGGACTGCCACCTCAAAGTTAGTGAGGTCAAACTACAGTTGTGATATTACATTCACTTTTGGATTCATACTCCTTAAACCAAACCATGTGAAATTTACAGAACAACATGTGATGTGTACAAAGAAGTATGTTTTAATAAAACAAAAGTTTGTACAAATGGATTAAAACATAGGCTTGCCACTCTGAGCCTGAGTGGAAAAGACAGTCCACTGAATATGCTGTAAAAAAAAAAAGGTTCTAGGTACCGCAGTCAGTAAAGAAGGTCATGCTGACAGTCTTCTGGGATGTGAAAGGACCCATCACTGTCAATATATGTGTATATATATATATATACACATATATTGGCAGTGATGGGTCCTTTTGAGTCAACCGGGTTTCGATCCCAGCTTCGGGAATCTTGCCTGTCTAGCCACACTGAAGAGTTCTGATAGAACGAAACAGATCAGTCTGTGGATGACAATATATATATATATATATATATATTTTAAGAAGCAACTGTAAAAAATGCTTCTTATTGCCAACTTCTTACTCAAAGTTTACCTTATTTATTGAATGACCCTAATATTTCATCAGTCTGGATAACTTTCTTTTTAGTCTGGCCAAGAACTTTTCAACAGTTACTCATATTCATTTGCAAAGTGATATTAATCTTCTCCATATGCTTCTCTTTTTTGTGATGTGCTACACTAAAGTATTTTGCACTAAACATTTCTTCTATTAACCATTGCATCATAACAGATGCTCCCTGCATCTAGTAAAATGTCTACTTTAAACCAAAATTCATCAAAGATGGTAACTGATGTCAGTTGCATTGCAAAATATGCACAGTGTTTAAATATCAAACTTCCATTATTTTCTTTAAGGAATGAAAAGATGAATGATGAAAATATGTCGATCAGCACAAAAGAAGTCTAGACAGAAAGGTTTTTGGTAGGATGAACGGGAATGAAAAATATAAGAAAAAAATCAAAATGTCCTGAAGCAATCAAGTCAAGCAAAGATAACATTATAAATGTTAAATACAAAAATAATTGCCTTATATATATGTATATATAAAAGTATGTATTAATGTATGATGCGCACACTCACATGCATATATATGTGTGTGTGTGTGTGTATGTGTGTGCAGATTGTATGAGAGAATGTTTACATAAGCATACATCTCACACTGTGTTATATGCACTCATATATATATATATATATATATATGTATGTATGAATATGAAAAACTTGGTATTTAGTGGAGGATTTTTTTTGTAATTGAATTATTTGCTAACATTGAATATTTTGGTATTTATATTAAACTATGTGATGTTGTATTTTCTGAGTTATTTTTGATTTGATTTATTATTTTTTAAATGAAATGAAAAAAAATGAGAAAATTTTTAACATTCAATTTTTATACTATGGGATGTAATTATTGTTTTATACAAGGCACGGAAGCAAAATTAGGAATATTCTAGTATAATAATAAATGACTCTCTTATAAAACAAGATTAATTTTAATTTTTAAGAAATAAACAAAATAAGATAGACACAAAACAGTAAATTTACTCAATATGGCCACCATTTTTTTTTTCATTTATTTGATCAACACACCTTTGAAATAATTTGCATGTCTTCAAAATAAATTCTTCAGACATTTTATTCCATTCCTCCTTAATAGCAGTCTTAAGAAAACCAATATTTTGATGGGAAGTTGCATTTGTTTTGTTTTCTAAAATGCCTTATATAGTGTTATCAAGGTGGTTATGGTATGAGCTTGATGGAGGCCATGAAGAACCCCCAATTAATTTAGAAATTGTTTTTGGTTTGGTTTCAACGTTAAGCAAATCATAGATTCTTTGTCATTTCTTTTCTTGCGCACTCATATTGGGCTGAATGAAAATTTAGATTTATTGCATTTTTTTTTCAAAAATTGGACTAATCAGATTAAAAAAACATTTTAAAAGTTATTCCGTATTTTGCTTCCATACCCTGTATATATATATATATATATAATCATTTAATCTCCTGCTATAGAATTAATTCTGGAAGCACATAAAACTCTGCGTAATGGATCAAGTAATGCAGGGCAACAATTTCTTAGTGTAATGGTTCCCATCGTAACAAATGGAGTTCGTATCCTGGATGAAGTTTGTTGCATTTCATTTTATGCTAATGCCATTGGGTAAGGCATGAATCCGACCGTTCTCTTTCAGCTATGAGGAAATAATTAGGCAGACTTGGTTCTTTAGGCTTCATCAGGCAACCAGTCTAGGGTCATGAGTGTTACCAGAAGAGGACAAAATAAAATACATTAAAGAAGGGAAATAACCCTATGCAACAAACATACTTTGAGGTAATCGTTATTTATATATTGTAAATTAAAACTGTTAAATCATGCAAGTTACCTCCTATGATACTCTTGAGAAAAAGGAGTGTTTTTCTAGGACCGGAAGTAAACAGACAGCCATACTTGTTTATGTGATAGGGGAATGAGGACTAGTGGGAAAAAGGCGTCTCTCCGTATACTGAGTGTTGTAGTCTCAATTCTTTATATTTAACAAACTCAACATCCTGCCTGGACCATTTCTAATCCGTTAAATTTTCCTACAAGAGCTATTAAAACATGCTTGATTATCTCACTTTCTTGCTAGGTGGAACTTTAATGGACATGCCATATTTTGTATATTTGTTTGATATTAAAACCTTTCAAATGGTTTATCAATCTCTCCATTTTTATCTCTTACTACATATATTATTAAAATTCTCATTATTTGTATATGTATGTAAAGCAAACTGTAAACCAACAAAAAAGGGCATCAGAATGAGATTTTTTTATCAAAAAAATTCCCCACAATGGAGACACTCGGCATAAAAGTTATTGTCATAGGAAATGGATACGAAAATCTAAGTTCAAGTTATGGACAAAGTTGTTTGCTTTTCACTTTGCACAAATGATTTTGGGAAATCTATCTGTCCTCCCTCCAGCTATAGGTAAATAGTAGAGTCTTCTTTACCTATGATAGGGCAACCAATCTTGGAGGGGAAAAAAACTCTGAATTCAAACTGGCACAACTCTGCAGAAAAATTGACCATGTATCTTCTCCTGCCTTCAACTAAGAATAACTCAATTTCCAGTTCAAGTTGCAGCTGAATTCTATTTTTTAATTTCGAAACCATCTGGAAATGCTTTAGAAGCCTTCATTTTTTTCCTAAATACAAGCATAAGATCATAGGTTGCTGTTACATGGAAAATCAAAATGATTAACTGGTTTTCTGTTTCTAATTAATAAATTAGAACTTTTTTTTTATTATATTTTCATATTCATTTGTGTTATCTCTGCTTAAAAATTGACCTTGTATCACATCCTACTCATGGTGGAGGGGTTGAATATATGCATACAACTTAGTACTAGTGATACTGCAGCAGTTGCTAGAATAAGGCTAAAAACAATTTTGGATTGTAATTGTTTTTTTTTAAGTGGATCATTTTTGAGATGAGGCTTCTTAATCTGAGAATTAATTTTTTATTTATTGCAGACTTTTTGTCCTCATCTTGGTATTTTTTTTTTGTGTGTGTGTGTGTGTTGTTTCTTCTTTCACTACGTTTCGGCCAAATTTCACCTCTGGCCTTCTTCAGGTGATTTTACCGTGACCGCGGATAGGAATGATGAGTCTTGTAACCGTATTCCCAGTAATTACTGCCTTCCATAGTTGTTGTCTATCGCACCATGTTTTTGACCAAGTAAACCTCTGGCTGGCTTGGGTAGGATTTGAAACCGCTATCTTCTGACAATGCTCACCTGGAACCGTAGAGACTCAACGCCTCTATCTGCTGCGCCAAGGGCCCCGAAGGGCGATCAAGGATTGATTATTTGTTCTTATAAATCCTTATCTGGTCTTCTATAGTCGGGTCCATACCGAATTTTTGTAATTGTTTTTTTTTTTAATTGGATCATTTTTCAGATGAGGCTTCTCAAAATCACCTGAAGAAGGCCAGAGGTGAAATTTGGCCGAAACGTAGTGAAAGAAGAAACAACACAAAAAAAAAATACCAAGATGAGGACAAAAAGTCCGCAATAAATAAAAGATTAATTCTCAGATTAAGAAGCCTCATCTGAAAAATGATCCAATTAAAAAAAAAACAATTACAAAAATTCGGTATGGACCCGACTATAGAAGACCAGATAAGGATTTATAAGAACAAATAATCAATCCTTGATCGCCCTTCGGGGCCTGTGGCGCAGCAGATAGAGGCGTTGAGTCTCTACGGTTCCAGGTGAGCATTGTCAGAAGATAGCGGTTTCAAATCCTACCCAAGCCAGCCAGAGGTTTACTTGGTCAAAAACATGGTGCGATAGACAACAACTATGGAAGGCAGTAATTACTGGGAATACGGTTACAAGACTCATCATTCCTATCCGCGGTCGTGGTAAAATCACCTGAAGAAGGCCAGAGGTGAAATTTGGCTGAAACGTAGTGAAAGAAGAAACAACACAAAAAGAAAAAAAAATACCAAGATGAGGACAAAAAGTCTGCAATAAATAAAAAATTAATTCTCAATTTTGGATTGACTTAAATTCAGAGTTGGTTTTCACGTAGACTTGTTGCCCACCAAAACTAGAGATCCCTATGTGCCTTACTATTTTAGTTATTGACAGAAGAAATACTACCACTCTGGATCAGAGTGGAATTGGGATGCCCATAGCAAAGGGGTTGAATAAGTAAATACAGCTTAGTATTAGTGATATTGCAAGAGTTGCCAGGATAAAACTGAAAACCATGTTGGATTGACTTAGGAACTTTGGTTGGTTGGTTGGATTTTATAGGATATCAACCTTTGTAGGTTATTTAATGCCAAATCCCTTTTTATACAAATAATCAATTCTATTTCAAACAATTTAGTTTAGCATACAATAACAGTTTCATTTCAAACAATTCAGTTTAGCATAAGTATGCAGTTTAAATGTAAGTACACCGTTTAATTGTCAAAAATATTTCTATTTCAAGCTATTCAGTTTAGTCATACAGTTCTAATTCAAACAATTCAGTTTAGTATAAGTATAGTTTTTGTCCACACACACTTAAATGTCAAAACAGTTCTATATCAAACAATTTATTTTAGCATAAGTTTGCAGTTTAGTTCTATTTGACCCATAGATTGGACCCAATCAGGTGCTACCACTCTAAGCCAGAGTAAACCTGGGAACGATAGTAACAAAGAGGTGCTCTGCATTCCCCAAAGCTCTGGCATTACTGCAACCTTACCATCAGATTGTTTAATGTCATATCCAGGACACTCGTTGGCAATGTTACCCCTCTGCAGAAGTGCAGTTGGTTTATTGTACAGTCCCTGCTGACTGGGTAATTGGAACAGAGTGGACCTGGAAGTAATTGCAATGAAAGGGGTGCTTCATACTCCCCCCAAACTACAGTATAGGAGCTTTACCATTAGGTTTAGTTTAGTATCATACCCCAGACCTCCTTTTTTAAGGGTTGGTCTTAACCCCATGCAGTGGATACAGCAAATCATAGCTTATTTAGGTATTTATTGCATAATTACAAACAACCTTGGCTAGAATTTAAACTAGACATTTCGATTTCATCTACTGCACAGATAAACATTACATTATTTATATCTCAATGAAATGTCTAAATATGGATGAATAAAATAAGATTCATAACGAGTATGAACATACAAATACAACAGAATGAGTTGAAAGAAGATTAAATAGGAAGGAATTAAATTTCAAGCTGAATTGATTTCCCTAGAACATAAAATCTAAGATGACAGGTTCATTCTGGTTGGTGACTGGTAAAAGCAGAGAAAAAGGGCTTCTAAAGGCACTTAGAAGATATTTTATTGATTGATTTTGATTTGTAAGGGCAAATTTTTGCTGCTGAATATCCATGTAGTTTACGATAAAAGATAAGAAAATGAAAACTGTTTGTCAAGGCTCAGAAAGCACTGAGTCATAAAAATGATAATAATGTTATCAATCTAGCAGGAGTATTTGTGGGGATTACCTGCCCTTGCCTGCATGATGACTTTTCTGATAACTGTTAGATGGTGACACGGATGCCATAGCAACACATCCAGATACTTAAGGGAAAAAGGGCATGAATTTAGTTCTCTTTCAACTCAATATGACTTTGCAGAAGGATATCAAATTTTATCCATCTATGAGGACAAGCTTGACACTGATGCACAGTGTTGAAAGCCTTGATGAATTACAGACATGCCTATTACGATCACGGGACAATTGATAAGTAGGTGACAAATTGTGTTTTATTTCTATTAGAAACATGCTTTCATGTGCACACGTCTTCCCTTTTTTTGTATCTTCATTATTATTTGGTTGAAAGGTCAAAAGTTAATTTACAAGAAAGCACACTTTGTGCAACTGTTATGATCATAGAAAATGGAACCAGCGACATGAGTTCAAATCCAGGACAAAGCTGTTTGTGTTTCACTTTGTGTTTATGCCCTTGGGAAAGGCATGAATCCATTTGTTCTCCAATGGGTAAATAGGCAAACTAGGTTCATTAGCCTTGGTATGGCAACCAGTCTTGAAGAAGGAAAATTCTGTATTCAAAACAATCTGTAAATATAAAAATTGACCTTTAGTTTTTTGTTTAGAAATAAACTTCTAAAATAATTTTTCAAAATTAGTATTCTTCGTTTCTTTATTTCTTTCTCTCTCTCTCTCTCTTTCTCCCTTTGATTTCATTTTCAATCAGTCTTCCCTTCTTTTTTATCCCAGCTATTCTATTGAAGCAGATGATAAGCATCTGATATGTAGCATCATCACTTCCTCTCTCTTTCTTCCCTCTCTTTCATTCTTTCTTTTTCACTTTTTTTTATATAAACTTTTTTTCTTGATGACATTTTTCTCCTCTCACAATCAAAGTAAAATTGTCCATCATTCATCTGAGGTGATGACAGCCTGTAACGTTCAAGCACATGCATTCACGTCTTATTCTATTATTATAGATAACCATACAAACATCATGTAAGGTGTTATGGAGATAGCTCTAAATATTCAATGATCCTTTCAAACTAACATCTTCATCTTAATCTTCTATTCTATTACAATTGACAATATGCTTTTTATCCCTCCTCAGCTCTCAATGACAGTTGATAATGTTTAAAGAATTTTGAGAGAATCCTATATTTTGTTTAGCAGAATATATTGTTTGTCCACATCTCTTATTTTCTATCAGGGTGGAGTCTCTGCAATATTGTAGTAAACAAGTTCAAACCCCAGGTGCATTCTTACGTTAACTTTTGGACTAATGTCTTTGGGAAAGATATGAGCTCCCTTATCCCCACAGTTGTATATTAAATAGTGCTATTATTGTTCTTCTTCAGCATTAAATAACCCACAAGAGTTGATATGCCATTAAACAAAGAAGTACCATTGTAAAGTTGGTGATCTTAGTCGAGGGCGACTCGAAGGCTCCCTTTTCAATAGCTACTGCACCAAGATGTAGGGGAGGGTGCTACTTCATTCCCAGGATTGTTCCACTTTACCCTTGACCCTCACCTTATAATGCTGAGTGCTTGAAACCTGTTAAACTCCGCTTAAAAATTGACCTTGTGTCATATCCTGCCCGAGCGGAGGGGTTGGTAAATAGGATAATGCTGAGTGCTAAGCAAGGTGGCAATAAGTACTATTTTTTGAGTCTTTGGTATGACTCGACCTGGGATTGAACCCCGATCTCACGGACCATTGGCAAACACTTCTCATTAAGCCAATGGCCCAGTTATTAAACAAAGAAATCAAACAAAATCATTCTTTATTCTCTCCCATGTCCAGCAGAGCTGTATTCACATAGCTGTCATCCCAGGCACTGGACTCAAAAGTTCCACTGAATTTACACAGCAGTAAAAGAGAGACATTAGCTTTAAGGCTCTAAAATTCTACTTCCTGGTTTCCATACAGGATATGACCTAGTGGATAAAGATGTTAGTGTCTGTTGCATAAGTTCATCTCATTTAATCCCCAAATAAGGCAGCGCATGAGTGCATCAGCTTAGGGGGAAAAATACAGGATGATATTTATTCACAGATAAGAATTACGAGTGTAGGGATGAAGGAAGTATTTACTTTTTCTTTTTTTCCTTGGGTGTAAATTTTAACTAAACCTTTTGTATGAGTTATTCATCATCTCAAAAAACGTCCTTCAATAAGCAATTTCAGAAGGGTTAGATTACTACCATCTGAGTTTTTCTACCAGAGATCTATTGTTCAAATATTTATTGGTACCATTTCTCGCCTACACTAAGGTAAGGACAATTAACCAATCACCAAAGCAGACAATGAGCATCTGATGTATGGCATTATTGCTTCATCTCTCTTTTCTCTTTCCTTCTTTCATTCTTTCTTTTTAATTATAATTATTTTCTTTTTCTCTCCTTTCTTTCCTCACAATCAAAACAGAACTGTCCATTATTTTTCTGAGATGATGAGAGGCCATAACATTCAAATAATTTCTTGATAGCTTGATTTCAGGGTTTTATGTCGCAATTCTTTCTGTTGTATTTTACTTTCCTTTTCTTGCATCTCAGCCATTCATCCAATAAGTAAATATTTCCTAACTTGAATAATTTTTGCTTTCCACAGCTTCTTGTACCAATAAAATGCATGTTAATGTGACTACTTCGAGGAGAAGTTTCTCATTGCCTCCTATACTGTTCTGAATTCAAAGTTTTCTTTCTCTTAGACTGGTTGCTAGAAAGCCCAACCTGCCCTGCCATTTTTTCCATAGTCCAGGGTGAAGTGGATTTTTGCCTTTCTCAAGAATAAAATGTGTAAAATGAACTTGGATTCAACAGATGCTTAAATGCAGTCCACTAATATATATATATATATATATAAAAACATTCAAATAACAACCTCTAGGTTCTGTCATACACTTCTAAGTCAATATTTAACCCTTAGAATTTGGTTGTGCTGCTACTAAGTACATATTGCCATGAGGCCTGAATTCTCATGAGGGAATCTTTTTGCATTGTTATTTCTTGTTATTAACGTGATTGTTGAATGGAATTCTTTCCCATTGTCTTCTCTGTTGTTCTCTTTGATTTATGGCTCAGCACCAAAGCTAAAGAACCTCACCTACCCTGCTATTTAATCCATAGATTCATGCCCTTTTTAAAAGCAATAGTATTGAGTGAATGCAAACCTCTTTAACATGAATTTGAACTTCCTCTTCAGAAAAGTAAAAAAGGAAAAGAATAAAAATTTGATTCTTTTTATTGCATCCTAAGCATTACACTAAACTTTATCTGGTGGTTAGGCTCCACTTCTGGAGCTCTGAGAAGTGTGGAATATTACCTTCATGACCATTACTCTCAGATCCACTCTAACCTGGTGTGATAGTACTTGTTAGAGTTCGATCTATGGGTCAAATTGATTTGTTTAAAAATCATTTGTATTTGATAGGACCATGTGCAAAAAAAAAAATATCTCAAGAGAAGTACATGAAAACATGAATATAAACATACTGTGAATACGATTCCCTAACCCCTTGGCATAAAATAATCCTAGATGGGTTAACTGGACATTAAAATCAATCAATCAATTCTTTTTATTGTGGAAACTCCAGTAATAAAAACAAGATCAGGTATTGAAGAAGCATGAATATTGATAAAAGTGTGTTGATTTATGATAAAATTTCTGTCAGTCTCTTATTCAATGATTCCTACAAACTTAAATCCTCATCTTTGTTGTTTTTATTCTTATATTTTAGACTGTAAAGTGATTATTGTAAAGGGTCAATGCTGCAACATTATTGGGGACTTCAAATGATTACTTGTGGCTATCTTTTTGGTAAGGGTGTAGTAAAGTAAGTAAAGTTGTCTCCCTTTAGTCGAGGGCGACCAGAAGGCTCCCTTTTCAATAGCTACTACACCGAAGTGTAGGGGAGGGCGCTACTCCTTTCCATGGATTGTTCCACTTTACCCTTGATATGTACCTTGTATTGCTGAGTGTTAAGCAAGGAGGTGTCAAGTACCATTTTTAAAGTCTTTGGTACGACTCGACCTGGGATTGAACCCAGGTCTGCCAGACCATTGGCGAACACTCTACCCACACATGAATGTAAAATTGATTTGTACAACTCAACAACTGAGATTAACAAACACTATTCAAAAATAAAGATTTTGCTTTCTGAATTTTTCTTAGCTCTGTGTGAGGAGAGAGGCCCATGATGATTGTATATTCATCCCATTGTTCAAACGTTGGGTCTGAATAAATTTCTAACAAATAATGTTATTTGAGGAATGTAGAAAAAGAAATGTAGTTTATTCCCAAGAATCAATATAAAAAAAAAAAAAAACAATTCATACAATTCAACATATTTTATTGTCAGAGCAAAACTATATAGAGAATAAAGTACATAAAGTTATGAGATATAAAAAAAAAGGGTGAAGGAAGCCGTGTATGTAAAAATGTCCTTTCTAAGGAGGTTTGAAAGTTTTTGAGAGACTTACATATTTGAATCGATTTCCTTCAGTTGTTGGTTGTACAGAATTATTTGACACGCCTGTCTGAAAGCAGGCTTATGGCATTCGGTCTGCTCTGAACTATTTTTGTTGTGTCGTTTTCAATGTACCACAAGGTCTGCTGTTGATAAATATCTCCCAGATGAGGCATGCTTCCGGGAAATTCTGTGAAGAAGAAAAGTCTTTTCTACTAGGCTCTATTGTGGAAGTGGGTAAAAAAAGGGGGGAAAGGCTTACCTGATAATTGTTGGCAACATCTTTACGTGGATTATCATTCCCTGACAGGATCAGAAACAATGTCTTCACTGTTCAAAGAACAAAGGCACAAAGAAGTCGAGAAGGAGTTTCTGAACGCTCCGAGGCTCTTATGGACATCTAAATTATCTTAAGGAGACCATTATTTATTGAATCCCTATTTTACAAACTAAATTAAATACGGAAAAAGTATTTCTTCGAATCAAAACCAAAAGGATATTTTTTTATTCTATCTTGTTTTGTTTTTTTAATTGCTAAGTGTTTTGTTTGTTTGTTTTTGAGATGGTGAATGTCATTTTAAAAAAAGGCTAAGCCTTTTTCTCTGGTCCAGCCAGTTGAAGAAAAAAAACTTAAATTGTTAAATGTGTAAGAAAGAAGGAAAGATTAATAATTTAGCGAGAAGTATTTTGGTCTTAATGTACACATTTCCTTTTTATTTTATTTTTCTCCAAGTCGAGTCGATCAGAAAAGGGCTTCATTTTCTTGAATGAAACTAGATACGCATTTGCTCAATTTATGGCAAACGTAAATTTATTAGGCTTTCTGTTTCGCTTCCTCCTCCTCCTCCTTCTTCTTCTTCTTGCGTTGACGCTTTGTGTGTGTTTCTGTATTTCTTTTGAATATGTTGTATTTCATTTGCCCAACTTTTCCGCTACAAGCAGGATGTGACACAAAGCCGATTTTTAAGCGGAGTTATTTACTAAACTTTGCTTAGTCGTGGCACAAGGCCGGAAGTATGAGACACTCAGTGAGACACGAACTCACTAATAATGGTCCACCAGTCTAATTTGTTAACCATTTCGCCACCCAAGGCACCTCTATTTACTAAGCTTTGTTTAGTTGTGGCTCAAGACTAAATGTATGGAGGACCCAGTGAGACTCGAACTCACTTGAAATGGTTTGTTAGTCTCGTTCGCTAACCACTGCACCACGCGAGACGCTCTCTTCATGTTTGTGGTAATTATGTACTAAATGTATTATTTTTCTGTCGTACTTTTATTTCTTTCTGTATGTGAGTGTGCCCGTGTTTCTTTTGTGATTACATTATTCGCCTTTTTTATGCTTATTGTCTTGTATGTGTACTTTGTGTGTGTGTGTGTGTGTGTGTGTGTGTGTGTCTAGTGTGTGTGTGTGTCTAGTGTGTTTCCTCCTTTATTTCTGTGTCTCATTGTGCGTCTGTCTAAAGCGGAAGATTATCCGCGGACAGCTGAAACTACATTTCCATCATAAATTATTGTCCTCATTTATATGAGTGGATCCCCAATAACGATACTGCTGCAGCCGCTGCTGCTGCTGCTGTTACTGTTAGTGTCACTCCGATGACAGGTGAGTGGGTGGGCAAGTTAAATTGAATGTGGGGGAGGAGAGTTGCTGTCTTACTACACTTAATGAGCAGATGATGTACGCAGACATATCTACTAACCCTCCCTTTTCTCTCTCTCCATCTTTCACACGCAAACGCACATAAATTCTTGTAAAAATAAAAATAAAAGATAAATAAAAAAAATCCTGCCAGTAACCGATCAATATTTACATTTTCAATTAGATTCCAATATCTCGGCCAGCAACACCTTCATTTTTTCATTCCATATTGCAAAGCATTGTTGACAAAAAAGGCACATCCCCTAACCTAGGGTTTTCCTTCAAGACCGGTTGCCATACTAAGATTGAAGAGCCTAACCTTCCCTTCTATTTACCCAGAGCTGGAGTGAGAATAGTTGGATTCATACCTTTCACAAAAGTATTTGTGCTATGTGAAATGCAAACAGCCTCGTTCAGGATTTGAACTCAGATTGCTGAGTTCATTTCCCAAGACGATAACCGTTACAATACCAGCGCCTCCTTGTACTGACGTGATAAAACATCATCCTCATAATTGCATGGGTAGCCCAGTCGGCCGGGGCTGTAGAATATACCAACTGCATCTCATCAGAGGAGTAAAACTCTCCCAACGAGGGTCCTGGAACATCTCTAAACAATCTGATGCTGAGGCTCCAGTAATGCTAGAACTTTGCTCAGTACCCCTCCATTGCCATCGCTCCCAAGTCCACTCTAGCCTGGAGTGGTAGCACCTAATAAAGTCCTATCTGTGGGTCAAATAGAAATGTTCGACGTTTAAAAAGAGTGCAAATAAATGACTTATGCTTAACTGAATTGTTTGATCATTTAACTGTGTGTAAACAAATGACTGATGTTTAATTGAATTGTTAGTGTTAAATAGCAATGCTTAAAAACATTTAACTGTGTGCAAACAAATGATTATTAGTAAATGGAATTATTTGTATTAGATAGAAATAAGTGAAACCATTTAACTGTGTGCAAAAAAAATCAACTCAGGCTCGTTTAAAAAGGTTATCAACAAAATGTATTTAGAAACCATATATTTAATATATATGTATAAAAAAAAGGATTTGCATTAAATAACCTACAATGGTTGATATGCCATAAAACCAAACCAAACTAATTGCAAAGGCAATCCAAAAAATAAAAACTTTAGAATTCAATAACCTGGAAAATAAAAAGTTGAAGAACTTTTAAAACTTTTTCTTCTAACTATGTTTATATACATGTGAAATCGTCTTTGGAAATGGAATCGGCGAACCGAATGCAAATCCAAGACGAGGTTGCCTTTCACTTAGTGCTAATGCTCTTGAGAGAGGCATTACTCCATGTGTTCTCTGTTTGGTTATAAGTAAATAGTAGGACAGACTGAGTTCTTTAGCATTGGTTAAGCAACCTATATAGGAGAAGGAAAACTTAATTCAAACTGTCCTGTCGACGGGAATTAGAATGCGCTTAATGATCTCACAGTATAGGATTAGACTCCCTCCACACAAAAAAGTATGTCCTGGGTATGACACTAAGTTGCATCTGATGGTGAGGCTCCAATTCTATGGATTCTGGAGTATCTTTTCGTTGACATTACTCCCTGGTTCACTCTAATCCGGGATCATTGTACCTGTGAGGGTCACATCTGTGGGTCAAATAGATCTGTTGAAAAATTATTCGTATTTGATAGGAATACTTTATATGATATAACTGTAATTCATTTGTATTAAGAATAGTTACTTGGAGCTATAAATCTTTACTAAAGATTATTATTATCATTATAACTTGCTCGAAACCATATAAGTGTATGCAAATAAATGACTATTATCAGATAGAAATAATTACTCAAAACCATTTAATATAATATATATATATATATATATATATATATATATATATATATATAATACTTATATATTATATTATATGATATATAAGTATTATATAGGAATATATATAAGAATATATATATATATATATATATATATATATATATATATATATATATAATATATATATTATAATACATATATATATATGTATATATATATATATATATATATATATATACACGTAATATATAATTATTAGATAGGATTACGTAAAACTATATAACTGTGTGCCAATTATTTGTATAGATAGGAATACTTGATATCATAGAACTGTGTGCAAACAAATCTTAAGAATCAACAACAAAAATATATAAAGATATATAGAAATGTACAATAAATGCAATTCCCTAACCCTTAAGCATAAAATAACCCTAGAAAGATTGATATGCCATTAAAATAAATCTGAATTCAAACCAGTTTTACTCTACTTAGAATTGACCTTGTGTCAGATCTTATCCATGACGGAAGGTTTGAGTATATATATTGTAATCAGTCGTGTAAATCTCGCACCTCTAACTTTCGGTTATGAAATTCTGGAAAAAGGTCTGTAGTGTAGAATACGAATTAACTTTTTTTAATTTATCGCAGCTCTATTTCATCTAAATTTGACATTTGTTCGATTTTTTATCCGGTTTGTATCAACTGAAAATAAGAATTTATATTGTTTATAAAATGTTTCGAAACAAAATTTAAACAATATTTCGAGCAATGTCAGGAGCATGTTTACACAAAAAATGTAACAAACTTGGCGAAAATAAATTCACAATAAAAGGAATAAATTATAATCAAACATGCATTACAGCGGTGATTTCTCTCTAGTGGTAAAAAAACTGAAGTGTTACTCTCTGCCATTCCGTCCCAAAAGAGGCGACGCACATGACCAAAGAAAAAAAATCATTGGTTTTCGTGTATTATATACATCCCAAGGTTTTCGACTTAAAAATCCGTGGGAAAAAATTATTATACACGAATAATTACATGTAAAATCACGGAGTTTAAACAACAAAGTCTAAAAGTGTGCTGAGACTATTCTCGATTTATATAGTAATGAAATGACACTATCTAAAACAATGTCCCAAGAACAAAATTTATATGGAGTTAGGGGCGCCCACATCCAGAATATTGGATGCATAAATTATCGTCATTTTCTAATTTAATACTCTGATAAATGTAGATATAGGGGTGACGAATTTAAATTTGAGTCTATAATAGTAAGCAAGCTACATTAGCTGACTATTGATTCTCACTGGTCGCTCAAACTTCTGGCCTGATAAATATCTAAGCTAAACTTAGTGAATAACTGTAGGGGAATAACTGGGACTCGACTGTCTTCTCCCAAATAAGGTCTCAGTCATTAATCCATGTACTTATAAAATCTATGAGAACCATATGCTAACTGGCATGTTTAAAACTTTGAATAAGCTTCGTTTAAACCAATATGAGTTGTCATATTCTGAGTAAAGAACACTTGACATATACAAAAACGAGAAGTCATTAAAATGAGTTTAAATAGTTTATCTTTTCGCTTTTTTTTATTTTCACTCTATAGTCTGCTGGAGCGGCAAAATCTGCTAGAGGATATGTACTTTTCTTTTTGTTAATTAATAGGAGGTCTTGTCTTCCGGTCGGGATTGGGTGATAACGTTTGTATCTCAGAATCCCAGAGAATTTTACGTGTCTCATTTTCTAGGAGGGGTTCTATTTTGTGCATATACCACTGGTTAGCATGATCAAATTTTAATCCCTTGCACAATTCCCAGTGGATCACCTTTCATACCCAGTCATGCATACTCTTGTATTCTCTTTCTGCTAGTTTGTTGCATTCAAGTATTTTATGGTTACTAGAGTTTAGAACAAATAAGGAAACCATAACTACCCACTATTTTATTCAGTTTTTCATTTCTTTTAGGGCTTTCTCATTATTTTTCCAGTTGATTCATCATCCACACACACACACACACATATACACACACACACACACATATATATATATATAGTATTATTCGGTCCAGTTAAACCAGAGTTGGGAGTAATTCCTTCAGGACAAGAAAATCATTCAGAAGCTGAACATTTAAATTTTCCTGGTGGAGAGCTCAATGTAATTTTTTTACAGAGCAATATTTCTTTAAGAAAAAAACCAAAGACCGGTTAATTTAGGATTATTATAATCCTAAATTAACCGGTCTTTGTTTTTTTCTTAAAGAATATATATATATATATATATATATATATATATATATATATATATATATAACGTCATTAGGATTTTAATTGGACTGAGTGCTTGAGGTATTTTGGTGGGAGATGGGATGTAAATTGATTGTATGAATGTATCTATTATATGTATGAATGAGTCAGAGAATGAAATTAGCTAAGATAAAACAAAAGTTACGTAAATGTTAAAATGATAACCACGCTTCTTCACTCCCACTAAGATTTCTGGGTTTCGTGCTCAACCTGAAATGTATGCATTTATTTTGTGACAAATAAATGGACTCGAGTGTGTGTTATTTATTTTGCACAAATGCTAAAATAAAACTGTTTCATTTCTGTCATTACATAATCTACTTTGTTAGTCTTCTGCATATTATCAACTTCTGCTTTGACAGAATTTGTTCTAATGACATCATTTTGTGCTGTTGCAATTAAAAAAGATTCAGTTTCCCTCTTGTGGTTTCCCTTTCTTAGCCATGTCCATACTGATAGAGCAGCACAGTGAAAAACACTTAAAAGACTTCCCTCGACTCGAAGAGTCGGGATATGGGCACACATTCTTCGTAAAGAAGCAAATGAACCTTGACATTCAGAGGTTATCTGTGCAATCCAAAATCATCTCCCGGAGCTCTTCAACAAGCTCCCTCAAGGAATCAATGACAGGCTGATGACATGCGTTTCCAGGTGCGTGAGAGATACATTACCATCATCGGCACATATCCCCACCTCACCCCACCCACGTTAATGACGTAAGACGTAATAAGAGGAATTCTGCAAAGAGTCATGCTATCGCTTCCAGTCGGTACTGCATTCCGATAAGCTGTTCCAACTCTACGACTTCAATGATCGTTTGGATATGGACCACACAGTATGGAACAAAATCATTGGCCGTTATTCTAATGGAACGCTCTTAAATCCCTGTTCTAAGAAATCACCAGTAATCACCAATACAGCTCGCCCCATTTCTCTCTCTCTCTCTCTCTCTCTCTCTCTCTCTCTCTGGTCTTACAACTTAGTTTGGTTTGGGGACGCTATTCATCAAGTGTGTCTTGGGCAGGAATAACCTAGCAAAGCTCATCCCTCTACTTGTCTACAACTGGTTTGAATTCAGTTTCCTTTTCTTTAACCGGTTGGCATACCAAGACTAAAGAGCCTAGTCTGCTCTACTATCAACCATTAACTGGAAGGAGAATGGTTGCGAAATGATTCATATCTTTCCCGAAGGTATTAGTGCTATGTAAAATGCAAACAGCCTCGTTGATGATTTAAACTCGGAAAGCAGAGTCAACTTTCTACAACGATAACCGTAACACCAAGAGTTTCCCCAGATTCAACAATGTGTTACTCGTGTCTGTTGTTTCGATTTCAAGGAATAAGCAGCATTTTATTTCTATGAAGGAATAGGCAGTATTTTTTCTCTGAAGAAATAAGCAGCTTTTTTTCTATAAAAGAATAAGAGGCATTTTTTTCTATAAAGAAATAAGAAGCATTTTTTCTATAAAGGAATAAGAAACATTTTTTCTATAAATGAATAAGAGTTTGTTTTTTTCTATGAAGGAATAAGAGGCATTTTATTACTATAAAAAAACAAGAAGCAATTTTTATTCTCAGGGACTAAGAGGTATTTTTTCGAAAAGGAATAAGAGGCTTTTTCCCATAAAGGAATAAGAGGCATTGTTTTTGTTCTGTTCTGTTTTGTTTGTTTTTCTATAAAGGAATAAGGGGCATTTTTTCGGGACGTACCTATTTTGACCAGTAGTTTTCTTTAAATAAAAAAAAAAAGAAATTAAATAAAAACACTACATTTTATCTTTATTTTTTGATGAAGCATTATTATCAATTTTAACTAATATTTTCTTTCATCTTAATTTATTTTTCTTAATCAGTTTTTTTATTTTCTAAAAATTTTTTTGTCTCACTTCACTGGGGACATTAATCCACGTCAACAAGGAAGCAGCGCAGAGAGAAAATTGTTAAGGAAAAGATGCGGGTGAGATTCTAACTCATGTCTCCTTTCCTCACGGGGAAGTCTGTTTAAATACCCCATAAGGAGTTGATATGCGATTAAACAAAGAAACCAAATCGAACCACAACTGGGCAAACAAATGATTATCGATTCTAAAATGTGCAATTTAAAAATAATGGAACACAGGAAATGATGGATGTAATCAAATATTTAGAAATGAATCGAATTTCAACATTGAATAACCCCTAAGGTTTTGATATGCCATTAAATAAATCTACATCTGAATTGAGATATAATACAGTGATTGTTGTATGTACATATAACGTCTTATTTTCAAATGATCATCATGTCTTTGAAATTCTGTCGGATTACATTCTCTGTCTCCAGCTCTGAAAAACCTGCATGTCCCGAACATATTTGGTAAGGTCTTAACAGAATACCATCCCAACCGGAAACTGTTAGACAATTGCATGATTGTTTTAATTGTTTCAGCAATTGTTGGGATATTGTCAACTTCTTCAATCACAAAACTCTGCATCAGAATCTAGAATAAATTACATTTGATTGTGTTACTTTCATGAGAATGAACACGCGTTTTATCGTCGGTCTAAGTGTGACTTTTAAAATACAGCTGCCACACCCTCTTTTTCAGTTTTCCTTACATCCTTTGGGAGTACGTAATGGTTATCGTACATTCGGCAACCAGAGATCAAATCCTGGACGAAGTTTCACTTCGCGCTAATGTCCTTTAGAAATGCCTGAATCCATTTTTCTCCTCTCAGTTATGGGTAAATAGTAGAACATACTTGGTTCTTTAGCTTTCGTTTGGCAACTAGTCAATGAGAAAGAAAGCTCTAAATTCAAACAAGCTGTACTCTGAGGTGGAGTTAAAGCGACCAAGTGTTTCGAGTGAGCGTTCATGAAAAACAGTTGAAAAACACTGCGGAACATATCAGCTAGTGTACATTTTAAGAAGGTGCGCTTAGCGTAATGCCTACTGTCATAGGAAATGGAATCAGCGCTCTTACTTCAAATCCTGATACAGGACTGTTTGCGTTTTACTTCGCGCTACTGCTCTTCGGAAAGGCCTTAATATGAATTCAGAGTTTTTTTCTTCTAGACTGGTAGACTTTGTTTTGTTTGTTTAATGGCATATCAACCTTCATGGGTTATTATCTTGGCCTCGGAAAGGGTCACTAATGAAAACGCAAACACGGATATTAGATAGCAGATTATATTACACAAGAAAGTTACATAGAAAAGGTAAGAAGTCTTGTACTCTTCGGATAACACCGATATTGATCTGTCTCTTGGCAGCGAAATCTCTAGTACGAATAACGGTGAGAAGATGGGTAAGGCTCCCGCAGCAGTTGTTTAATGCCAAAACCATCCTTGTAGAAGAACATTAATGATACTATTTAACTGATAGCGGTGGTAGATGACGGAGTTCATACCTTTCCCCAGGGTACGTGTCCAAGAATGAATGTAATAGCCCAAACTGGAGTTCGAACTCATTTACTGCAATGTCACAGTCCAGCACGTTAGCCACTACGCCACGGAGACTACTCTAGAGTGTTTAACTATTTAAAATGATTGTGAATATACATTTTTCAACCATAGTTAACTGGAAACAAAAATTGTTAAACTGATTTCAGAATAATATTACCCAACAAGAGTTGACATGCCATCAAACCAACCAACTAAATTCTTATCGTAATTGTATCCCATTTGCTAATAAACCTGAAAAATTAATACTGTCATTTATATCATTTCAAACTTCGCCTTTACCCCATTTTCATCGAATGAATACACGATGAGAGCATAGCAGGAATAAGAAAAGCAAGTTCCACCCATCGAAAACTGGATCACAGAATCTGTTCAGACTCGAACCTTTGGCTATAGAATCCTTTTCAGCACATGGTTAACTGTCTACCAAAATATACTATTTACCAACCCCTCCGCTCGGGCAGGATATGACACAAGGTCAATTTTTAAGCGGAGTTTAACAGGTTTCAATTCAAAGTTTTCCTTCTCCTAGACTAGTTGCCCAACCAAGGCTGAAGAACCTAGTCTGTCCTACTATTTACCCATAGCTGGAGGGAGAATAATTGGATTCATACCTTCCCAAGGGTATTAGTGCTATGTGAAATGCAATCAGTCTCGTCCAGGATTTGAACTCGTATCGCCGTGTTCATTTCCTACGGCGATAACGACTACACCACGGGCACCTGTCTACCAAAATATCGCTCTTACGACACGAGTGAAACTTGTACCTGTGACTACCAGAATCTGTGCCACCCATCGAAAACTGGATTACAGAATCTGTTCAGACTCGAACCTTTGGCTATAGAATCCTTCTCAGCACATGGTTAACTGTCTACAAAACTGTCGCTCTTACTACACGAGTGAAACTTGTACCTGCGACCACCTGCTTGTAAATGAACTAAACCAATTCCAACCAAGATGTCTATGGAAAATCTATGGTATTTCATATCGGTACAAGATACCTAATGCATAAAGGGTCAACTCTGTTAGACGAGACACATCTTTCGAATTGTTATATTCGCGTGTGGTAACGCAAGGGAAGAGTGAAGGAGAAAAAAGAGGCAAAGGAGCAACTTGCTGACCAAGAATGCTTTTAAGTTGTGATTGAAGAAATTGGAAGAATTAACAATAGAATCAACACATGAGGTGAAATTTATTTACAGAAATGTATTAGAGGATTCCTTTTTCTTACAAAGAAGCTAAGTTGTTGATTGCCTGCTCCATGATAGGTGAGTTCTTTCTAAGTTCATGGTTAACTTGTTTTGGGCTATCCTTTGGTATGTATGTGAAGTAAGGTAGCTTGGTCCCAAAAGTATATGTTCTTGGTCGTTAAGGTGAACAAGGAAACTATTTCCTGTTGAAAATATGCGAGGGCTGCAATAATGAGAACGGTTCATTGGGAAATGAGCATTGTATTTAAATTGATTGAAAAGTAACTCCTATATTATAAGGAGTGTTTTTTTATCACACACACACACACACACACACACATATATATATATATATAGTCATCCACAGACAGATCTGTTTCGTTCTATCAGAACTCATCAGTGTGGCTAGACATATTAGCTTCCCGTAGCTGGGATCGAAACCCGGTTGACTCAAACGCCAACCCAAGCTTCTAACCCTTTAGCCACAAGGAGCATCGAAGTAAATTTTAAATGGTTATGAATCACAATTACTATTGTTTATGTACATCCGTTTAACGGCTACCGAGACCTCAATTCATATATGAAGAGGCTCGCAATAAACGCTAATGGCAACACGATTACTTCATTCGCCGGAGAACTCAACCCTACGGGGGTAGGGGAGTATATATCTCTATCATATTTACCAACCCCTGCACTCGGGCAGGATATGACACAAGGTCAATTTTTAAGCGGAGTTTAACAGGTTTGAATTCAGAGTTTTCCTTCACCAAGGCTGAAGAACCTAGTCTGCCCTACTATTTACCCATAGCTAGAGGGAGAATAATTGGATTCATACCTTTCCCTAGGGTATTAGTGCTATGTGAAATGCAATCAGTCAGGTCCAGGATTTGAACTCGTGTCGCCGTGTCCATATCCTGCGACGATAACCATTACACCACGGGCACCTCCACCTTTTTCATATATTGAGTATATATCTCTATTGTCATCCAGAGACAGACTGTTTCTTTGTATCACAACTCTTCGGTGTGGCTAAACACGTAGAACGCTTGAAGACAGGATCGAAACCTGCCCAACTTTACGTTAGACTTAGTATCAGACCGCTCGACCAACAAGCGCACCACGTTGGCTAGGGAATTTTAAGGTATTATGTAGCAACAGCAGCAGTAGCGTTTGTTTGTTTACATTTTATACCTTATCGGCTACCAGAGTGCTCACGTCGTTCGAAGAGCTTTGCATTATGCGAGCGGCGGCCGAAAATTCCTTCGCCAGAGTGCTCAACCCCCATGGGGAAGCGTATATATTGTCAACCACAGGCAGACTGTTTCGTTGTATCACAACTCTTCAGTGTGGCTAGACACGGAGAACGCTTGCAGCCGGGATCGAAACCCGCCCAACTTTACGTTAGACTTAGTATCAGACCGCTATAGGGTGATTAAAAATTGGGAGAAATTTTTCAATCACCCCGTACGTGCTTTTAATGGTACCACAGTTTCATCTAAGATTTGATTTAGAGTGGAACAGAAATGAGAACAGCTGGATACAGAAAGCGCTCTTTTATTGGGATAAAAAAAAAACTAACGGATGTCGTTTTCAAGAAGGCCAGGTTAAGAGAGATATTGGGGACATCGTGAAATCCAATTTCAAAGAGAGCGACATTCCAAGTGACACCTGGGAGAGGCAAGCACTAAATCGTTCAGGGTGTTGAAAAATCTGTCACAACAGTGTAAGGTGCTTTGAACATCGCCGCATCGACCCGTATTCAAGAACAGCGACTAGCCAGTTACGCCAACGCTTAGAATCAACATTAGACAGGTGTCGACTCCATCTGCCTTCGACTGCCAGCGTCGATGCAGCTCACGGATAGGACTATTCAGCCACCGTCACAGCGAAATCCACCACCATCACTGAATTTAAAGACACAGAGAGAGAGAGAGAGAGAGAGAGGGGGGAGAGCTTGTTCTGTCGGTTCTGATGATTCAGTTCATCAATCAATCACTTGATCACGGGATGAATTTTTTTTATCGGCAGTTAAGTATCTTATGACAATATAATCAATGCGTGCTGAGAGAGGGCAGGTACAGCTAGAGAAGATATGATATACTGACTTCATACAAAGAGTGTTAACATGTAAATTATACTTGAAATTTTACTATAAATACAGTTTCGAGATATCAAAGTAACCATTTGATCAAATTATCGAGTATCGTAAGTAATGAGGTTCACTCAACAAAGCAATTATGATCTATTTATTATACATATAAAGTTGGCGACTATAGTCGAGAGCGACCAGAAGGCTCCCTTTTCAATAGCTACTACACCGAGGTGTAGTGAAGGGCGCTACTCCTTTCCCTGGATTGCTCCACTTTATCCTTGGTACGTACCATATCGCTGAGTGTTAAGCAAGGAGGTATCAAGTACCATTTTAAAAGTCTTTGGTATGACGCGACCTAGGATTGAACCCAGGTCTCCCGGACCATTGGCGAACACTCTACCCACTCTCATTAGCCTTGTGGGTAGAGTGTTCGCCAATACAAGGAAGTATCAAGTACCACTTTTTGAGTCTTTGTTATGACTCGACCTGAGAATGAACCCCGGTCTCCCGGGCCTCTGGCGAACACTCTACCACTAAGCCAATTGGCCGGTATAAGACGTATATAAGACGCACCCTAATTTTAGCAGCGTAAATCAAGAAAACATTTGAGTGAAACAAAGTACTAATATTAAACGTGATGATTATCATCAAGGATAAGTCTTTAAATCTGCATAATAGCTTTTTAAATAAGGACAATAGGTATATGAAAGTTGCTCTTAAGTCAGAGTTAATAGGAGTTGCCTGGAAGCTAATTTCGACCGACTATCGCGACTTTTAAACTTACATATGGCACATAAGACGCAGGGGAATTTTAAAAGATATTTTTAGTAAAAAAAAAAAATGTGCGCCTTATATGCCGTCAAGTACGGTAATTAATGTTTATATTTAATTAATTCTTAATTCAAAAGATGAACTTGGGGTTATCCTTTATGCATGGAAAAAAAAAATTCCCAAAACAGAAAAATAAAATTAATGCAACTCCCTATGCAAATGACATTCCATACCCTTAAGGACGGGCACTAAGATTCCACCTCCCCTGGACAATTTATTTTAATGTTGACATTTAGCCAAGCCAATGGGTAGGAAGTAATGTATTTTTGCCTTTGACATTTAGGAAGTGAATAAAGGGAGAAATCCCGCACTTAGATCTTGCTACTTTTTCAAAATAGATCAGCAAGCGGGCTGAATTGGGTTTTAAACAAAACAAAAAAAAAGAAAAAACGAAAAAAGAATTCAATATAATTTATATTCAGGATGTCTGATATGAATTTGCTAGAGAGAAAGTAGTAATTTACTAAGCGCTTTGCTCAGATGTGGCACAAGGCCGTATGAATGGGGCACCCAGTGAGTATCGAACTCACTCGTGAAGGTTTGCTAGTTTAGCTTGCTAACCATTACACCACCAGATGTGCCCACTAAAGAGAAAGTAACTTGATTTTTCTTTGTACTGAATTTTTCTTATGATCAAAGGTCAGTAGATGTATTGATAATTTCTGTAGATTCGTTTGTCTGAATGCTCTTAACTAAATAAGAATTTAAATAACAATTTTTCAAAAAAGGAGTGGGGAATATAACGCATATAATACTCACAGGAAATTATATTATTTTTTCTGAAACACACTATGTATATCGTAGGCTCTCTCGTTAATCTTTGACATATGTGGGCCTAATAGTTTGGTTATACATATTAAATGTTGGATTACTTACACGGGATATTTGTTTATAGTGGTGAAGGTTCGTGTAGAACCAACCGCATGTTGTTGATGACCTGATAACAGAAGAATGGTGCATCAATTATCCTGAACAACACTTCTCACGTTTTGAATTCAGAGTCTTTCTTTCTCCTAGACTGGTTGCCTGACCAAAGCTAGGGAGCCCAATTTTATCCATAGCACATTATGACTAGAATATATATATATATATATATATATATATATATATATATATTTTATCCATAGCACATTATGACTAGAATATATATATATATATATATATATATGTATGTGTGTGTGTGTGTGTATATATATATATATATATATATATATATATATATATATAATCTTTAGAATAAACACAAACACACACATATATATAAAACAAAGTAATGTCAATAATAAAACAATGGCATATGTTGTTCTTTGTTCTAGCAAAATAAAATTTTGAACAGGACTCATGTCTTTTTTTATTTATTTGCAGTAAAATTTGTTTTATTCTTTGTAGTAAAATTATATATATTATTTTTTATACCTATTCTATAATTCTGACGGTGTGAAAAAAAACAGATGATAGAATTTGTAAATAAAGAAATATTACACAAACTGATATCCGGTGGGGAAAATTCCATAAAAAAAGAGAAGACTAAAAACATTCGTATTACTTGAAAATAATTACGCAAGATTGCAATGCCTAGTCAAAAGAAAAGACACCAACAGAATACCTTAAGCTAAACGTAAGAGTACTCAATACACCAAGTAGAGCAAGATACGAATACCTACAGAGTCAGAAGTAATCTACCAAGGTTTCACCTAACCGGATCATCAAGATAATTCCGACAAAATAGGGTTGGGCATTTTATTGAATAATCAGCCTCCAGAAAGAATAAAGAATTACCATTATAAAAAAGAAAAGAAAAAAAGATATATTTTACCTACCAAATAACCAAGCTTTTTATGCTTATAAATATCAAGTACAAGTATCTCCGATATTTGGTTGAGCAATTGATTAGGATTATTATTAGAAGCTACTGCTAGTTTTTCCTCCATATATTGTTAAAATATTTATCACCTGCCTTATATTTACATGTTTTTCCATCTCCCATTTTAATATAGGTTCTATACCTAGATTCTTTTTAATTTCCTACACATAATTACATAAACTAGTTCAGTGTCGGGGGTGTCCTCGTGGTGTAATGGTTAAAGCGATGGACTGCGAAATCGTAGTAAGCGAGTTCGTATTCCAGTCGCGCTATTACGTTCACTTTCGGACAAATACCCTTGGGAAAGGTATGAACCCCCTTATCCTCCCAGCTATGGGATAAATAGTACCACTACTGTTCTTCTAGGAGAATAAGCTTTGGCATTAAATAATCTACAAAGGTTGATATGCCATTAAACAAAGAAATCGAAAAATAGTTCAGTGTCTACATATTTCGTGTGCAAAACTCCTTCTATGATAGTAATATCTTTTTTGAACCTGCATATACTTTTTACTTTATATCATTACTGCTAACGTTTTTATTGTTAAGTTTGCCGGTATATACCTCCAACTTGAACACTATACATTCATATTGGTATTTCCCCTTATCCTGATGATCCGGTTAGGTGAAACCTAAGTAGAACTCTGCTGGCTTTGTAGGTATTCCTATACATATATATTGCTTAATGATTACCGCCGTAAGAAATGAACACGGTGGCCCAACTTAAATTCCTGGCTAGAGGCTGTTTGCATTTCATATAACGCTAATACTCTGGGAAAAGGTATGAATCCTACTATTTTCTCTCCAGCTATGAGTAAATAGTAGGGTAGACTGAGCTCTATAAGCTTGGTATGGCTACCGGTCTAGCAGAAGGAAAACTCTGACTTCAAACCTGTTAAACTCCACTTGAAAATGACCTTGTTTCGCATCCTGCTCGTGCGGAGGGCTTGGATATATATATATATATATATATATATATATATATATATATATATATATCCCTTAGCCAACGTGGTCCGCAACTTAGTCTAACGTAAAGTTGGACGGGTTTCGATCCCGGCTTCGAGCGTCCTGCGTGTCTAGCCACACTGAAGAGTTCTGATAGAACGAAACAGTCTGTCTTTGAATGACAATATATATACATATATATCATATCTTTTAATATGCCACATTGTTTCAAATTTGACATAAGATATGTCTCTAAGAGAAAAAAAAAGAAAGAAAATTGCGGCTTGTTTCCGAAGGGGATTTTATCTGATAAGATTTCCCTGTTGGCAGCCATTGTTATCCATTGGTGGCATTAGTTGATTCCATAGAAAATTATGGTCATTTTTAGAGACTCCTTGTATCTCTTTGTTCTTCTCGCCCTGCTCCACAAGACCAGTTTGATGAAAGGATCGTCTTTTGTCTTTTTTTATCATGTGGTCCGCCTATAACGATGACTCTTTAGCAACACATCTTCAATACTTGTGATCCTGACTGACTTGAGGACTTCAGGATTAGTAATGAAGTCGCTCAAGTGCACACTGAGGACGACGCAGCGGCAATCCGAGCAGAAAAGTTCAAGGAGGCACAAATGGCAGTAATATATGACCCAGAATTCACATCTATACAGAAGAGTTGCGGCAGACTCTTGTTTTTATCTTTCCTAAACTTCTTGTTTCTCCACACAGGTGATGCAGAATGAAGTAGAGGAGATGGTAGCATATAATTCTTTTAAAATTATCACTAGGATGTGTACGAACACAGACAGACAGACACACACACATCTAAGTTACAGAAACGTCTGAAACGATATACCAAGTCTGTTGAACTGCAAGTTTGATATGTAGAATAGTATATTTTATAGGTTTAGGATATTCCTCTCTTAGACAGGCCTAGTAGTTTTCAGCACCTCTTTGTGTGTGTGTATATATATATATATATAAAGTAAAAGTGAAGTTGGCGACCATAGTCGAAGTTAACCCGAATGCTCTCTTTTCAATAGCTACTATACCAAGGAATAGGGAGGGGCACTACTCCTTTCCCTTGATTGCTCCACGTTACCCTTGATTTGTACCTTATAATATTGAGTGTTAAGCAAAGTGGCATCAAGTACCATTTTTGAATCTTTGGTATGATTCTACCTGGGATTGAACCACGGTATCCCAGGCCATTGGCGAACACTCTAATCACTAGGTCAATATATCGTATTACGCCTCAAATATCATAAGCTTTATTTTCAACTTAGTCTCCTCCTTTATCAATGCATTTAATACAGTATTGGATATTAATCACATATTTCAAATATCATAGAGTGAAAATTTTAGATTAAAATTAATCGAACGTATGTAGAGCTGTGCACGTATTCATATCACTCTATGTGTGCGTGTGTGTGTTAGAATAATGGCAGAAAAGAAACAATCTGCTTTGAAAAGATTTACTCTATAACTCAGAATGGGCGAGCTGGTTAAAAAAACGATGTTCAAAAATGGACCCCGTACTACCATCCATGATATTTTGGCAGAGTAGACATATTTTTCAAAATTGCTCAACTTCCTTAATGGAAGGAATCATATTATCATTATCAAATATAATATTAAACAAGCTAGACCCCCACCCCCAAAGAGTTGAGGAACAACCCGTTATATATATATATATATATATATATATATATATATATATATATACGAGATAATCCTAGGAGAAGAATTGAAAGTAAAAGAAAGTCAGTGGTGTAGCATTTCGGTTCTATTGAACCATCATCAGGACTTGGACGCATGATCCTACTTACCAACCCCTCCGCTCGGGCGGGATATGACACAAGGTCAGTTTTTAAGCGGAGTTTGACAGGTTTGAATTCAGAGTTTTCCTTCTCCTAGACTAGTTGCCTCACCAAGACTTGATGATACTATTTACCAACCCCTCCACTCGGGCAGGATATGACACAAGGTCAGTTTTTAAGCGGAGTTTAACAGGTTTGAATTCAGAGTTTTCCTTCTCCTAGACTAGTTGCCTCACCAAGACTTGATGATACTATTTACCAACCCCTCCACTCGGGAAGGATATGACACAAGGTCAGTTTTTAAGCGGAGTTTAACAGGTTTGAATTCAGAGTTTTCCTTCTCCTAGACTAGTTGCCTCACCAAGGCTGAAGAAACCAGTCTGTCCTACTATTTACCCATAGCTGGAGGGAGAATAATTAAATTCATACCTTTCCCAAAGATATTAGTGCTATGTGAAATGCAATCAGTCTCGTCCAGGATTTGAACTTGTGTCGCCATGTCCATTTCCTACGACGATAACCATTACACCACGGGCACCTCCGGGACTTGGACGCATATGGAATGAGCAAATCTTGATGATGGTTCAATAGAACCGAAACATTATAGCTTTAACTTTCTTTTACATTAAATTCTTCTCGTTGGATTACCTTGTTTTCAACACTGTAGAGGAAATTTGTTTTCTCTATAGTGTTGGATTCATCGCAAGATTTCTCATCATTTATGATGTAAACAGCAAAAATGAAGATACAAGTTTGTAAATGATTTTGGAATAAAAGTCGAGAACTCATTTTATTTTTCCAAATTCTTTCACTAAAATTGTTATTTAAATTTCTACTAAGTCTAATACTTATCTATGCAAGTAGTTCATATAATGCACACTCATATTTTAAAAAAAAATATTTGTTCTATTATCAATCTTATGTTTCTGTATCTTTTTCCAATGTATTTATGAAGTTCTTCTTCCTTGAGTCAATCTCGAATTCTTTGTGAATATCCCAGAATAAAATTCGAAATTTAACTCTCGAATACACAAGATCTACAATGTATTAATTTGTTGGTTTTTCTCTACACCGGATCAGTTTCATAACTTGTAACACACATGAAATGAATCTGTGTATCCACCAGAAAAATGAACTCCTTTATTTACGTCTAGCAAAATCAACTCACTGATTGTTTACACGTGACTAATTTAATTAAATCAACCAAATGATGTTTAAAGACATTCGTTAGAAATAATCGTTGGGAATTCAACAAAGAAGGGACTTCAATTAACAAGATATTACTGAATTATTGCCAAATGTAAGCTTGGTTTTAGTTTCCTGTTTGGAAACACAATTATGCCAATTCTTTTTAATATCAAAGAACAAAGTAACATGTCAACCATTTATTTATTATATAATAAAAAATCACTGAAAACTTAACCCTTTCACAGGCAGATAACATTTTTTAATATTTGTTGAGTAGGCGAATTATTTTCAGAAAATTTTCAAAATAGAGACAATTTTCAAACAAGTCAATGAAACACACACACACACACACACACACACACACACACACACACACACATATATATATATATATATATAAGGTAATCCAAGTAGAAGGAGAGTGATGTTAAAAAGTGTAAAATTTAAAAACCTAGGGAAAATTTGTATAACAAGAAAAAGTTGGCCGTTTATGACAAGAAAAGTTGGCCGTTTGATTAATGAATCAGCGTTTGTTGTTTTAAATTACGTCATTTGACTTATTAGAAATATTGTGAGGATTTATGTTCCGTTTGAAATTCGAAATCTTTCTCGATAAACAAACGGAACATAAACCCTCGAGCAATCCAGGGAAAGCAGTAGCGCCCTCCCCTACACCACGGTGTAGTAGCTATTAAAAAGGAAGCCTTCTGGTCGCCCTCGACTACGGTCGTCAACAACTTACAATGTGTTAGGGTGCATGTTATATGGTGAGTTCATCTTGTGTTGGTGATTGGTAAGTGTCAGTTTTTATCTCTGATGTAGCAGTCAAAAATCTTCCATTATGGAGGTAAAAATGTAAACTCAAGTTATCTTTGAATAAAACAAATGTTTACTGAATTTTTTTTCAAGAATTTTCATGGAAATTAATCTTTTAAGATAAATGCATTTATCCAACTCCCCTGCCACAAGCAGGATGTGACAACTGGTTTCCTTCTCCTCTACTCTTAGCCATACCAACTTTAAAGAACACAGTCTGTCCTACTATATACCTGTTATAGGAGAGAAGAATTATTGGATTCATACCTTTCCCAAAGGTATCTGCACTATTTGAAATGCAAAAAGCCTCATCCAGGTTTTTAGATTTTGGGTCATCAAGTCCATTTCCTATGATGATAATCATTACGCCATAAGCACTTCCCAAGATGAACTACATTTGAAATAGCACAAAAGAAGAAGATTAATTAAATTTCTTTATATATTACTAAAATTATGTATGTATGTTTGTGTGTACAAAATCTAAGTAACTCTCTCTATATATAATGTGTGTATAGAACCATAACTCAGCATAAACAGCATATCATAACAAGATATCTATAAGGGCAATAGACTCAAAATGCTCTAACTTAGAGAATAAAGCAATTTCCTGTTCAATTTGAATAACTTTTTGGAGTCTGCATTTGCACTGAATGTCAATTTTTGTCTAGCTAGCCATCTATTAAAAAAATGTTTATTAAATTTGTGTGTATATATATATATATGTGTGTGTGTGTGTTTATAAATGCCACCTGAGACTGAGATTTTTAATAGAGCAATACACTTCAAATATTCTACTTTACAGTAGCATAGCCACAAGGTTCTTAGATCAAAGTTCTGTGTTAGACCAATACCTGCTGTAAAGGTCGACCCCCAAACATACGGCCGGCTACTGTGACATTCCTGTTAGTGTTTATAGTCAGTGCATCAGCGGTTGGAAATGGCATGTGATTGGCATTAATATAATACTTAATTTGTATTACAGTTTTATTATTTTATATCAATCCCCATGTTGATTTGTTAAATATGTTCACCAAACATGAGTTTAAGTTGGAAATGTTTGTGCTGGAGTTATGGTTGTAAGTTGACCCATAGTTTTCTAGAGATCTTTTTTTTTTTTCAGGCTTGAAAAACAATCTGAGAATTAAATTTCTTTTTTTAGAGGTTTCAAATCCTACCCAAGCCGGCCAGAGGTTTACTTGGTCAAAAAACGTGGTGCGATAGACAGCAACTATGGAAGGCAGTAAATCCTGGGGATACGGTTACAAGACTCAGCATTCCTATCCGAGGTCGCGGTAAATCACCTGAAGAAGGCCAGAGAGGACAAAAAGTCCGCAATAAAAAAAAAAAAAATTAATTCTCAGATTAAGAAGCCTCATCTCAAAATGATTCCAATCAAAGACAATTAAAAAAACAACTTGTACATTGCACTTTACAGTAATCTGTATTCTGACATTTATTTCTTACCTGAATTTTGATCTGAAAAATTCACTTTATAATTTTCAATCTACAGTGTGACCTATAAATTATCGCATTCCCAACAATTTCTTTTAATAAAAAGTTGATTTTCTTCGAAAGCAAAGATACCAGGATTTTAATATTTCAAGTAAGATTATGTTAAATGAAAAATTTAAAAAATTTTTTTCTTTCCTTGTAAAATCTTGTTCAGTCAAGGAGACAAACTTCCATCTCTCTTTGAAAAAGTTGCCAAACTAGAAATTTTCATTCCATCCCACCTTCTCAAAATGCTTGATAACCCCAGAAATCTTAGACAAGAATGTGCTTTTTCAAGTACTTATGAGCAGTATCTTTTAGAAAATATGCTTGTGTAGTGAATTTGATTCTCACTAGGTGCTCTTCTGTGATATATTTGTGCTAGTCTAAGCTGACCTTTGTAAACAATATTTACATTTTTCTTTTTCCTTTCCTTCTGTTTTCTTTTTCTTTTTCTATCACAGTTTTTTTTTTTGCCTTTTTTGTTTCTATTAACTTTTCTTCATTTTCTTTTTTTCCATCTTCTTTATTTTTTTCTTATTCTTTCTCTTCTATTTTTCATTCTATTTCAATATTTTGTATTTTTCTTATCAACTGCTTTCCTAGTTTTCATTCTCTTTTCTTTCTTTTTCATTCTTTGTATCTGTTGGCTTTTTAAAATTTTTCTTTCTTTTTCTTTTCCATTTTCATTCCTTCTCCTTCTCTTCATTCTATTTCAACATATTTTCTATATTTGCTTATCAACTTTCTTCATAATTTTCATTCCCTTTTCCTTCTTCACTTTTCTTTGTGTCTTCATTTTCTTTCTTTTTCCTCTATTCCTTTTATATTTTTTTCTTATTCTTTCTCCTTCTTTTTAGATATTTCCCCTATCTTTTTCTTATTACTTCTCCTTCTCATTCTATTTGAACATTTTTCTTCTTTTTTTTTTATTTTCCTTTTTCTTATCAACTTAGGTTCCTTTTATTTTCACTTTATGTTCTTTGATAAATATCAACTTTTATTTTCTTAATCTTTTCTTTCTTTCTCACTTTTCATTTATTTGCTCTCTCTCTCTCTCTCTCTCTCTCTCTCTCTCTCTCTCTCATGTCTTTCTTTTTTGTCTTGAGTTCATTCCTTTCTGTGTGCATTTGTTTATTTTCTATGACCCCTGGTGTTTCTGCCTTCACCATCTCAACCATAAAGTGCTGAAAGCCTTGACTACTAAATATTTGAGTGTATGCTTCAGTCAATCTAATGGACCCCTATTCTAAACTGTGGACATTTTCATTCAGAAAAGAAAATAAATATAAACACAGTTTCAAATTTCACCTGGAAAAAGAAGATTAATATTAGCAATTGTTTTTTTTGTCCACCTCTCAGTTGTAGTTAGGTTTTTCAATACTTGACTCAATTTATAGGTGTGTCACTGGCTTTTATGGGTGTGAGTATATATATATATATATATATATATATATATATATATATATATATAAGGCCCTATAGAGGTAAAGTTTACTACCATAGGAAATCAACACAGCATTCCAAGTTCAAATCCTGGATGAAGCAGTTTGCATTGCATTGCATACAGTACTGATACCTTTTGGAAATGTATATATTCAATCATTCTCTGAGTAAATAGTAGAGCAGACTGGGCTCTTTAACCTTGGTATGACAGCCAGTCTATGAGAAGGAAAACTCTGATTTCAAACCTATTTAACAGCGTGAAAAATATATATCAAATTACGTATATATGTAGAGAGAGATAAAGTATCTATGTACAATGTATATATATATTCATAAGGGTTGGCCAACCATACTTGAAGGTGACTTGAAGGCTCACTTTCAATTAGCAACTACACCAAGATATATATATATATAGTTTGTGTGTGTATATATATATATATATATATATAGTTTGTGTGTGTATGTGTGTATATATATATATATATATAGTTTGTGTGTATGTATATGTATTTACATACATACATAGTTTGTGTGTGTATGTGTGTGTGTATATGTATATATATAGTTTGTGTGTGTGTATGTATATATGTATTCATATATATACATAGTTTGTGTGTGTATGTGTATATATAAATTTATATACATATATAGTTTGTGTGTATGTACATTTATATATATAACTAGTGTGTGTATGCATATACATATATATATATAGTTTGTGTGTGTATCTACGTCTCTACCACACTGAAGAGTTCTGATAGAACGAAACAGTTTGTCTGTGGATGACAATATATATATGTATATATAGTTTGTGTGTGTGTGTACATCTATATATATATAATTTGTATGTGTATGTGTATAGTTTGTGCGTGTGTGTGTGTATATATATATATAGTTTGTGTGTGTGCATATATATATATACAGTAATGTCCAAAACTAAGGGACAAAATTTTAAAACCTAATATTTGTTAGAAATAACAAATGTGAAAAGCTGAAATTTTGACAACTGGTAGTCATTATCATCCATAATAACATACTAAAATTTGAATCATTTGCCAAGGATAGAAAAAGAATTATAACAATTATTAATTTATTTTCAAATTTTGAACGTCCAAAAGTAAGGGACAAAATTGAGAAAAACAATGTAAACAGTATGCTATATTCCAATTTTTTGATTTCCTCTAAAGAATAAGTCTTACTTAGTCATTTGTAAACGTTACATCAGCCAGCACCATGGCGAAACGCCAAAAACTTGATTACTCTGTGAGATAAGCTATTGTGAAGCTACACAAGGAAAAGCACTCCATTAGAGAGATTTCAGAGAAAGTGAAACGTTCCAGGAGTGTTGTAGGCAGGGTTGTTAAATCCTACAATGATACTGGCAAAATAGTTAATGCTTTTAAAACTGGCAGACCCCGCAAAACTTCAGCAAGAGAAGATCGAATAATGCAGCGTATGTCATTAAAGGACCGTTTTAAGTCTTGCACAGAAATTTAAAGGGTTATGAATAGTACCTCATGTGTTGATGTGTCAAGACAGACTGTTTCTAGACGACTGCAAGAAATAGGGCTGTTTAATTGAACCCCAAGGAAGAAGCCACTTGTTAGTTCGAAGAATAAGTAGAGATTAGAGTTTGCTAACAGGTATGTAATTTGGTCATACGAAAATTGGGCAAAAGTATTTTTCAGTGATGAAAGCAAGTTTAATTTATTTGGAAATGATGGAAAAAACAATGTAAAGAGACGTATTGATGAAAGATTAAGTGCAAAGTGTACTAAGAAAACTGTCAAGTTTGGGGCGAAAGCGTCATGGTATTTGGAATGTTTTCTAGCCAAGGTAAAACGCCTCTTGTCCGGTTACAAACTCGTGTAAACACGCAGATCTATAAAAACATTGTTCAAGATCATGTTGTGCCAATCATACAGAATTCAGGTTTCGATAGGGCTACCTTTATGCAAGATAATGCCCCATGTCACAAAGCAAAGGTGGTAATGAGTTACCTTAGCGAGCAAGATTTCGAAATTATGGATCAGCCACCGCAAAGTCCTGACTTAAATCCAATAGAAAATCTTTGGAAGACCTTAGGAGTGAAAGTTATGGAAAGAAATCCCACTAACACGGAGAATTTGTGAGTGAAGGTTCAAGAAGAATGGTCTAAAATTAGTATCGAGGATTGTCAAGAACTGATTCGTTCTTGTAGTCAAAGATGTGCAGCTGTCATTGAGAGCAAGGGCTCATTTACTAAATATTGATTGTACATGTATTTTTATTGTTTTTTGGCTGTTTACATTGTTTTTCTCAATTTTGTCCCAAGAAAATAAATATATAATTGTTATAATTCTTTTTCTATCCTTTGCAAATGATTCAAATTTTAGTATGTTATCATGGATGATGACGACTACCAGTTGTCAAAATTTCAGCTTTTCACAGTTGTTATTTCTAACAAATATTAGGTTTTAAAATTTTGTCCCTAAGTTTTGGACGCTACTGTATATATATATATATATATATATAGTTTGTGTGTGTATGTATATATATATATATATATATATAGTTTGTGTATGTACATATAATTTGTGTGTGTATATATATATATATGTATGGTTTGTGTGTATGTTTATATATGTATGGTTTGTGTGTATGTTTATATATGTATAGGTTTGTTGTGTGTGTGTATATATATATATATATAGTTTGTGAGTGCATGTATATATATATATACAGTTTGTGAGTATATATATATATATATATTGTATATAGTTTTTATGTAACTATATATAAAAAAAAGTTGTTGGCAACCTTCGTCAGGGATGACCCGAAGGCTCCCTTTTCAATAGCTACTACACCAAGTTGTAGGGGAGGGCGTTATTTCTTTCCCTGGATTGCTCCACTTTACCCTTGATACGTACCTTATATTGCTGAGTGTTAATCAAGGCGGTATCAAGTACTATTTTTAAAGTCTTTTGTATGACACGACATGGGATTGAACCCAGGTCTCCCAGACTTTGCCCACTAGGTCAATGAGTCAGTCAAAAATATATACACATATATATATATATATATATATAGTTTGTGAGTATATATATATATATAGAGAGAGAGAGAGTGAGAGATAGTTGGTGTATGTGTATATAGATATATATATATATTTATATATATAAGTTAGAAAATAATCTATTTGACCATAGGGGTCTCTTTTCAATTGCTACTACAGTGAAGTGTTGGGTATAGTACTACTGCTGTTGCTAAATTGCTTGACTTACTCTTGATCTGTACCTTATAATGCTGTGTATTAAAAAAAGATGCATTAAGTACCATTTTTTGAGTCTTTGGTATGACATGACCTGGGATTGAACCTCTGTCTCCTTTACCGTCATTGAACATTCTATCCATTTATATAGTATATAAGTTAGCGACCTTAGTCAAGGGTGACTCAAAGGCTCCCTTTTCAACAGCTACTACACCAACGTGTAGGGGAGGGCACTACTCCATTCCCTGGATTGCTCCACTTTACCCTTCATCCTTACCTTATAATGCTGAGTGTTAAGCAAGGTGGCATCAAGTACTATTTTTTAAGTTTTTGGTATGACTTGACCAAGGATTGAATCCCGGTCTCCCTGGCCATAGGTGAACACTCTACTCATAAGGCCAGTGGCCTGGTATATATATATATGCTATATTGTGTATTTATATAGTTTATATATATGTATATATACACTTGCTTTTCTGTTTTCAATGATAGCTGGGAGTTAGAAAACATTCCTTTTGACCTACAAGTTGATATTTTTTAAAGAAGTTTCATCTACTTAATAAACATCTTTTACAACTGACAATGATATTGTTAAATGTTGTTATTTTTTTCAATGGCTGTAAACGTTTGAATGCAACAATGAACACTTTGATGGGTTTTTAATGTCTTGCAAATTTTGTTAAAATTGTGAAAGGTTGTGGATGACTGAAGTGTCTTTTTGCATTTTGTAATTTTTTTGGCAGGAGCAAGGTTGGGGTGGAAGGCTGATAAGAGAGGCAACTCTAGCAGAAGAAACCCATTTTTCTTATTATTAAAGAACTAGGTTAAAAATGTGCAAATGGGTACTTTACTTCAATCAGTATTTTGGTTTTTGGTGCTAGGTAGGGTTTTTAGTCATGTCTCCATTCACCTTGGTCCGATATTAGCATTAGTACATCTAACAATGAATTAATTGAAAGAAAGACGAGACACTATCATTTACACTTATAGACATATTTTATACATACATAGTATACCTACAAGAAGTATCATGAATACCTTCAGGCTTTTGACCTTGTGTCAAGTCCTGTCTGGTAGGAGGCAGCGACAAATAAAAAAAAGTATTATCACGAATATACAAATGTGTCCCAACAGATGAAATATGCACAAATCATTCCATGAAAAGGCAGTAAATAAATGGCAAAAAGTCTTATTTGAGTTCTTTGGTGGTCATAGCTATGTGGGTTTTACATTTCACTACCAAGACAAGAGACAATGTCCCTTCCCAAGGTTGGAAACAAAGTCTCTCTTTTCTTCAATGAACTGAGATAAAAAGGCACATCACTTGTTCAGCAAAATAGGGATAAAAGAGGAAGAGTAGGATTCTGCAATAACTACATGGCCACAATGTATGCAAAAAAAAAATCCCCAAAATCCAAGGGAGAAAATTATTTATTGTCTCCGTACAGTAAAAATTTAATCAAGTAAAATTTCTTCGGTACAGAATTGTATCATTAAGATAGGAAAATTCTTTATTGTTTGTCTCTGTCCTAGAAAAGGTTTTCTATTTCTGAGGCTGATAAGAGTGACATGGATAATAATGAATTGCAACTAAAACCTCCAGGAAAAATTAAAATAGCATATTCCCAACGGCCACTTTGTTTGAAAACTAAAAACTATGAAAAAGATTGTCATCAGGAAAATCAGAAAAATAATTTTAATTATATTATAAAACCAAATATATATGATGACATCACTATCACCCTATATGAATAGATAGATAGAAAATAAGAAACAAAATAAAAATTATGTTTATGTAGAGAGAGTGAGAGGCCAGGAGATAAATAAATAGGTTGACAGATATATTGATAAATAATAAACTTATATCAATAAAAGATTGATGAATTTAACACTATTGTGTATCCTGAAAGAGCAAATCATAAGTATTTTGAGAACAGATTATATCACCAAGTTATGGGTAATATGCAGATAAATACCCCAGCCAGTCCTATGAAAAATCTTGGTGTGATTCCTATGGTGTTAGCAATTTTAAACTTTCTTTTCATGTGTGGGTGTGTGTATATATATATATTATGTACATACACACACACATTTGGTCTTACTATTCCTTGTTGAATAGATGGTAATGCTATTGTGATATGAATTGGTGACATAAAAAAAATAAAGTTTATTGTTTATTTGAGGCATTTTTAAAAAGAAATAAAGACTGCAGTTGTATTTATCATAATAAAAATGAACAATGAATGAAATATTTTCATTAAAATAGTCTTTTTGTTATTCAACACATTCAATCCACATATTTTCCATTTGTCAAAGGAACTCTAAAACTCATTTTTGATTGGGTATGAAGTTTAGTTGCTACCTTTCTTTTAATGTCCTCTACGGCTTCAAATTTTAGCCTTGAGTTTTAGTTTAGGAAACAAGAAAAAATTTGACAGAAAGTGAGTATGCTGGGTATTACACTTGCACAATCCTGTGTTTAATTTAAAAAAATCTGTTCAGAAAATATCGTCAAAAATTTTGTCAAAATTGGTATTGAATTGTCAAGACGGCTGTCTAAACATCTAGACATCATCACTTTCATGTATATGTTACTCAGCAGTGCACACTGTTTCATTTAGATTTAATATTTAGTCTTGATAGTTTTTAATCACACCTCAATTAACTGAAATTGTTTGTGTTGAAATTATGGATAGTAAAAAAACTCTGATTATGTCAATTACTTATTATCTATCTATCAATCTATATATATATATATATATATATATATAGGTTAAAAAAACAAGAAAATTAGAAATTGTATTCTATAATAAATTCATTTCACTTATTCCAGCTCAAAAGATGGATTTCAAATGGAAAATGATGAGCATGAATAAGTGAAATATATTTATGATGGAATACAATTTCTAATTTTCTTTTTTAACAGGAAAAATATATTTTACTCTGCAGGTATATTTTGTATTGAGCCCTCATTCTTTGGATATTCAGAGTACTCATTTACTTGATATATATATATATATATATATATATATATATATATATATATATATATAGTAATTGGCTTGTAGCATTGCACAAATTATTCTATTTTATGGTATTGTATTAATTTAGAGGGCTATTGCAATGCGAAATAATAATTATTTGAGCCTAATCAATTTTTAAGTAAAAACTTCATAGTCATTTTTTGAACATCCACCAATGGTCTGGGAGACCGGGGTTCAATACCAGGTTGAGTCATACCAAAGACTCACAAAAAATGGTTCTTGATGCCTCCTCACTTAACACACAGCATTATTTCGTATGGATCAAAGGCAAATGGAGCAATCCAGGAAGAAGAGTAGTGTCCTCCTCTACACCTCAGTGTTGTAGCTGTTGAAAAGGGAGCTTTTGAATGGCCTTCAACTAGGGTTGGCCAACAACTCTATATACATTAAAGTTGTTTACATTTATATATGGGTTACACTTATTTGGGGCTGTAACATTTTCAATTTTTTCATTAAAGTTTTAACCTAATAATATTGATTTTGGCAGTAAATGCTTCACTAAAAGTCCACTCACTGGAGACATTGACTACTTTGACATTGTAGCAGGTGTGCTACAAGGAGACACATATCAACCCCATATCTGTTTATTATCTGCCTAGATTACGCGCTAAGAACATCTATAGATTTATTGAAAGAAAATGGTTTCAAGCTGGCAAAGGATAGAAGTGGAAGTTACCCTGCACAAACTATTAAGGACATGGACTACACCGATGACATTACCTTTCTAGAAAATACACCCACCTAAGCCGAATCCCTGCTACAAAGTTTGGAATGAGCAGTAGGTGGCAGAGGCCTCCATATCAATGCAGACATGACAGAATTCATGTGCTTTTATCAAAGAGGTGACAGCTCCACACTAAAGGGTGGACTTTTGAAACTAGTGGACAAGTTCACCTACCTCAGATGCAGCATCTCTTCAACCATGAATGACATCAACATGCGACTGGCAAAGGCATGGACAGCTATCAATAGGCTATCGGACATATGGAAATCAGACCTGACCAATAAAATAAAAAACAGTTTTTTCCAAGCAGCTGCCATGTCAGTACTGCTATATGGATGCACCACATGGACGCTAATTAAACTTATGGAGTAAGAGCTTGACGGCAATTACACAAGAATGATGCAAGCTGTATTGAACAAATCCTGGAGGCAACACCCCACAAAGCAGCAGCTGTATGACCACCGACCACCCATCATGAAAACCATCCAAGTTAGATGAACCAGACATGCACGACACTGCTGGAGAAGTAAGGACGAACTCATAACCGATGTGCTCCAGTGGACACTTCATATGGATGAGCAAAGGCAGGCCGACCAGATAGAACATATATACAACAGCTCTGTGCTGATACAGGATGTAGCCTGGAAGACCTCCCGGGAGTGATGGACGATAGAGATAGGTTGGAGAGAGGGTCAGGGAGATCTGTGCTAGCCACACCACATGATGATGATGATGATGATGATGATGATGATGAAAAATGATAAACATTCCAGTATCTTTGGTTGAGAAGAAAATTATTATTTATGATAATAGTGTAATATATGTGTGTGTGTGTGTGTGAGTGTTCAAATGTATACATTGAGAGTGAGAGAGAGAGAGAGAAAGAGAGAAAATACAAATCCTATTCATTATATTACCATAGTAACAAATATGGCTATGATTTTTTTTTGAATCCTTATTTTTGCTCATCAAATGCATTCAAGAAAACATCACAACCACAACTAACATTGATTTATTTATGTGAAAACATGAAATGTCTGAGAATAGACAATCAGAATGGATCAAGAATTAGAAAAACAGAATGAATCCCAGCATATGGTTCCAAAAAAAGAAGCAAATGAATTTAGAATGTGAAAATAAGTAAGAAAAATAAGAAAAAGAAGAGAGAGAGAAAAATGAAAGAAATAGAAAAGGAAAAAGAGAAAAAGAAAAGAGGAAAATAAGAAAAAGAATAGAGAGAAGAAAAGAGGGAAAAAAAAGAAAGATTAAAAAGAGGTTAAAAAATAAGAAAAATAAAAGAGAAAAATTTGAGAAAAAAGACAAAAAAAATAAAAAAAGAGAAGAAAATACAAAAATAAAGAACAAGAAAAATTAAAGAAAAAAGAGAAGAAAATCAGAGAAGAAAGAAAGAAAAAGAAGGAAAGAGAAAAAACCAAAAAAGAAAAACATAGGATTACAGAAAGTGATGAAGTAAGGGAAAACTAATAATTTAGTGAAGGAAATCACTTATATGGCATAAGTTAAATTTTTTGCCTATGACAAAAACTGGAAGAACATTTCACTATTTTCATATTCTCTGCAAGTTTTCACACCAGTATTAATGGGGGCGGGGTTTTACTGAAACTCAAGTGACAGCAAGTCTCCTAAGCACTCAAAGATTTTTCTAAGTATTTTAACTAAATTTAACAGTGCTGTGGTCTGAACAGATTCAATTTTTCCATGGATCTTCTGTTCCCTCTTTTCCCACCAAGGGATATGACTTGGATTGGTATCACTGTAAACTTCATGGTCTATTGTTTTTTTGTTTTGTTTTTCGCTCTCTAGCAAGGTCTAGTATTTATCTAGTTCTTCATCTTTCTTTGAATTCACTCTCTGGTCTGCTGGAACAGCCAAATCGAAACTAAAGACAAGTTCCAGTCTTCTGGCCAAGATTGATTTATCCATTTTTATCTCAAAATCCTAAAGAATTTTGTATGTCTTATTTTCCTGAAAAGATATTTGGTCTGTGAGTTTGATGATAAATGATATCAATTAATACCTATTTTCATTGTACAATGCTCCATCATAAAGTCTTCATAACTTTGGTTTAAAAGAAAATTAACTTTTTATAACAAAAAAGAGAGCGAAAAAACAAAACAAAAAAAACATTAGACCTTAAGTTTACAGTGATACAAATCCAAGTCATATCCCTTGGTGGGAAAAGAGGGAACAGAAGATCCATGGAAAAAAAGAGGTGCCCATGGTGTAATGGTTACTGTCGTAAGAAATGGACATGGCAACACAAGTTCAAATCCTGGACGAGACTGATTGCATTTCACATAGCACTAATACTCTTGGGAAAGGTATGAATCCAATTATTCTCCCTCCAGCTATGGGTAAATAGTAGGGAAGACTAGGTTCTTCAGCCTTGGTGAGGCAACTAGTCTAGGAGAAGGAAAACTCTGAATTCAAACCTGTTAAACTCCGCTTAAAAATTGACCTTGTGTCACATCCTGCCCGAGTGGAGGGGTTTGTAAATATGATTACAAAAAATTGGCCTGGATAAACTTATTAATGAGCGCTTTCTCTTTCTCTTATATATATATATATATATCTCAGAGTACATCAATAAATAGTAGCCTGACAAATATTTTTAGGTGAATTTTGATAAAAAATTTTTATGAGAAAATGTTTGTTCTATGTAATTGATATTCACCACTGAATTAGGCACATCGATGAGGAAGATTATGTTGAAAAATAGATATGTTAATTTATGTGTTTTGCTTTTCTTTGACTATTAGGTTACTGGTATAGTTAATTATATGTATAAATGTACTTGTTTGTTTAGATGTTAATATTGTAGAATTGCAATGACTTTTATAACATTGAAAATTAAAAGGAATGTTTTTTTTTATTTAATCATTGTTTTATCTCTTTTTCTTTACAGTACTATGAATTCTCAAGTTACCACATTGAAAGGAATTTTGCTTAACTTTGATGAGCAAATTCAAAGCAAGATGTGTGTGTCCAGCTTCTCTGATGATTCTATCTACTTAGAAAAATTGTTATAAAACTATTGCTTAAAAAATGAAACATATAACTGCCAGAAAACATTAAAATTTATGTTTTTGATATGAGGCATTGTCATTATGATTTCTTCACATTACAGACTGCTATATTCACAACATTTCGGCCACTGTACTCTCTGGTTTTCATCAGGTGCCATTTTCTCATACTTGGTAACCTTCCAGGAATTCAGAACTTAACCCTTTATTTAAACCACAC
>CAUZXS010005201.1:42500-98426 GCA_963585895.1 Sepioteuthis lessoniana | reverse complement strand
GAATAAAGAAATTTCCAGTGAAATTTGCAACTGAATGATGAATTTATGGGGTCATAGTTCATGTTGAATGCCTTTTTTTTTTTTTTTTTTTTAATCTTTCAATTTCTCAACATAAAAATAAGAAATGATAAATTGAATTATCATGAATTGAAAATGCCACAAGAACTGCGCACGACATACAGAACCACTGGAAAGCTATTTTGATCTCCGTAGGTCTCATCAGCAGTGTATACTGTTATCTCCCTCACTGGAGATTGAACCAGTGACCATAGAATGCAGCGGTTATGATTACGTGGATGTGTATCTCCAGTTCTCATGTGAAGACGTAGTCCGTGAGATTACCGTATTCTCTGTAAGTGTACCGATGTAACTACAAGACACACCAGGTTAATTGGCTGCACATTTACTATGACTATTTAATTTGGCATCACTTGTGTGCAATGTGGACCTGTAGCTATGTTGTAGAGTTTCAGCATTGCATTTTGTTGTTGCTGGTTCGATCTCCAGAAGGGGTGATCGTAGTATACACTGCTGATGAGACCTTATAAGTGGTTCTGTATGTTGCCCACAGTGATTGCTGGATTTTCTGGTCATGGTAATTCAGTTCATAATATATAATTCCTCTATGTACAAAAAAAAAAAAAAATGATAATGTAATGCTGATTAGAATCCTGCATCTCTTTATGAATAGAAGTAATAATATTATCATAGATTGCAATGGCTTAATGAGTAGTGTAGTATGTGCGTGTGCGCACAAGGGAGCAGTCATGCAACCTCGTCTCATAACGTAGTCATTAAAACAAGACATTATTCAGTGTATATACCGAAACCACACACAACACACACACACACACACACACACACACATATATATATATATATATATATATATGATACAAGGAGAAATCCAAGGCATAGGAGTATCCAATTTGAGTGCTCACTGTCAACAGCTCTTGACATATAGTTAATCTGGGATTAAGAATACATCAACAATGAACATGCCGAGCTAAAAAATCTTTTTATATAAGAATATGAAGAATAAATTCACTTCCTTGGTGTCATTATAAATTTATTTCTGATCTTGATGACCATTCATCAGATGTAGTTAAAAAATTTAAAAAAAAAATTATTTGGGTGTTCTTATATTGTTTCTAGTGAGAATGGAATTCGAAAAAAATATCTTGAATTAAAATGATTTTTTTTTATTAAAATAATTTTTTAATATATTTTTTAATCAAGAAAAATTTAAATATATCAGTGTAATAACCTTAATCTTACTCATGTTGTTTTTTTTTTTTCTTTTTCTTTGACTTCATTCTTTTTTTTCCTTTTATGTGTTCTTTACGTATATTTTTTATTTCTTTCGATCTTATCTCTCTCTCCTCTTTTTTTTTTTTTTTTTACTGTTTATTGGAAGGAATAGAAAAGTTTTCAAATGAAATTGTTACCATTTGTGCTAGTTCTTGTATGTGGTTGTGTGTGTGTGTGTGTGTAGTTGGGCAGAAGTCGTTCATTTAAGCATGTTTGATTAGATAATAAAGACACATTTTGTCTATAAAATTTTATTAAGATCCTTTCAAGTTTCCTGATAAATGTCTTTGTTTCAGGTTGGAATTGATGGATGAATTTACCAAAATTGTCCCAAGTGCTTTCGGATCTTTCATAGGCCATCATCAGGGGTTGTTTGTATGTGTAAAGATTGTTTTTAAGGAATTTTTGAAGTTTTTTTTATTTTATAACATAACAAAACTACGCAGATGCAGAGTTAGATAAAACTGAGATGCTGATGGATTAAAAAAAAAAAAAAAACAAATCTATCAATGGAAATAAAATATTATCAAGAAAATATGGAATATATATATATATATATATATATATATATATATATATATATAATTTAAAATATCTAAAAGAAAATGTATATAATGTTCTTGTATATTTAGCCATTTATACACAAAGGAAAATTAACATATTGCTTACACACACAACTAGCAGAAGAAAATTAACAAGATGTCTATGTATATACTTATTTACAATGGAAATATTAGCATATATATATATATATATATACACACACACACACAACATTTACATATTACTTATTACTTATGGAAAGTGCATGTACAACATTGGAGGACTTCTTTTCTGAGTTAGGCACTTTTTTATCAAATTTCTTTTGCATTTTAATCAAAGAATTTTGAAGGTGTTGCACTTAAAATCACTTTGAAATAGTAATGTATTTGGGACTAGAGGGAAATCTGAAAGTTTTTGCTAATTTAACAGGTCTGCTAAATCCATAACATCTCTGTGTGTCTCTCGTATATATATATATATATATCACTGTGCGTGTCTATATGTATATTAGCATAAATTTGTGTGTTTGTGTGTGTATATATATATATATATATATGTGTGTGTGTGTGTGTGAATGTGTATATAATATATATATATATATATATATAGAGAGAGAGAGAGATAGCGAGACACATACCTTTGTGTATGTATATATGTATATATATATAACACATATCCTATCTGTAGTGCAAGAATACACTTTATGCATCTCTTACTGAGAAATAAGAGACCTCTCATCAAAAAAAGTATGAGCATGTCTTAGGTATGGTATTGAACTGCACTCATTAGTGAGGCTCAACTTCTTGAGCTTTGGGGAGTGTGGAGTCATCTCTATATTGCCATTGCCAACAGATCCACCCTGGCTCATTATGGGTCCCTGAAACACGGCCATTGGGGAGGCTTGTTTAAATAAGGAATTCTTTAGCCCTTTAAAATGAATGTAGTGATACACTTGAGTACTGGATATAATTTTGGCATAAAATAATCTTACAAGAGCTGACTTACTATAAAACTCATGTCTTGGAGACATTGGGAGAGTTCTAAGGGCTGCACTTGATAGACACGCAAACACATTCATCTATGTGTACAGAATAAGATAATACTCAGTGAGGAAACAGAAAATTAAAAGAATATGAAAACGCTACAAAATCATTTAAAATGAATTCAGTAACTAAGTTTATTTCCTTTTTAAAATCTGTGGAGTAAACGGTTCTTTTATAGACATTTGATAAGAAATAAATTGGAAATTATTTCTCCATTTCTTGGTATTTCGTTTTTCTTGCCTGTGATTTACAATAAAAAAAGAAACAATCTGAATTTCATTTTTTGCTTACTGAGGAAGAGGACTGTGTGTGAAGAAATTGATGTATCTTGTTATGAATATCATTAAAAAAGTTAAATGAATGCAAAAAATGAATGCAAATTTTAATAGAATATCTAAAAAAAAAAAAAGAATGAAGATGCTTTTTTTCTTTCTGGCTTTACAATACAAATATCTCATAAGTGTTTGTAGACATATTTTGTGTAAGGGTGTATGAGTGAAAAAATTTAAGTTTAGCAATGAGGACAAAATACCTCATAACTCTGAAAAGAAAGAGAAAAGAAAATCTTCCATCAACTGCAATAATAATAATAATAATCATTCTGGCCATGATTAGGTTATATTTATCCATACCTCCCACAAGGTTTGATTTGACACAAGATGTGGTGGGGTTGTATAAATTGACTCATGTGCGGCAGGTGCAAAAATGCTTTTTGTCTTTGGCATTCCCCTATATTGGGGCTCCTCAGGTGCCAAGCAATGAACTTAGCCCTTCTGAAGCAGGTATTTCCTGGAGTGTCTGCCCTCTGAGACCAGGTGATTCAAATTAATAATACCCACCTGGCATGAACTCCAGGCAGGAGCATGTTATTAATCTGGCCATAATAAGGTAACTTGTTTGCATCTCAAAATAAAATTCACTGGGATTTTAAGGTCTAAGTGGATCACTGAATCCCAGTCAACAGACCTGACCTAATAATAATCAACAAGAAGAAAAGAACTCATCTTGTGGATTGGGATGTTCTTGTGGATCATTGACTGAAAATGAAAGAAAGCGAAAACATAAATACTTGGATATCACGGGAGTTGGAACATGAAGATGATGGCGAGATCAATTGTAGTTGGTGCATTTGTGTTATATAATTAAGGAATGATTTTTTTTATATTAATCATTTTTCATTTATTATATTTTATCATTCAGTTTGGTAAGGCTTTAACCATTCAGACTCTTAGTCCAAGTGCATAGTCATTGGGTGCAGGTATGCTTGAGCGCAAAGGATATGACAATCATCATTTGTCATGACAAACCCCAGACAGGAAAATGGGGCTGGAGTGTGGATGACGTCATGCCCAGAAAAGATGGTCCTGAGAATTTGAGGATTTTGAAAAAGAATCAATTGAGATTGGACCATTGAGGCAAGAGTCGGACCGTTGAAAGATGTAGTTTGGTTTTTCAGATCTCTACTGACAGATAACTTAAACAGCACTAGATGCACCGTGCATTGGGGTGGGGTCAGCATAGTAAGAATTGTGTTTCTTCCCTTGTGTCATCCTTAATTGAAGCCAGAAGTTAATAAACTGTTCATACCTGGAAGAACAGAGTCCCCCTGTGTTTTGCATTTGTCTATGTATTATATTACTGTTGTGATTGAGATCATTATGGTATGCAACATTTGGAATGGCCCCCAAAGGCCTAGAAAAAAAAGATTGGAGCGATTGGTATTCAGAGGAAGAATCAAAATCATCCAGTCCTCAGGATTGTTGAGATTGACTTGTGTTGTAAGGGGGGATATTTCCCCAACACAAAAGTTGGACTCGCCCAACGAAAGACATAAAAGATACAGACTAGATGAGTTTAGCAGTAGTAGCTTGTCTTGATTATAGAGTTTTTATTACAGTTGTTGAAAAACTGTGCATTTGATTCTATCAATTATATTCCCTTGTACCAAAAGGTAATAAACTTATTTGTTAACCTTTTCCGGATTCAATCTTGTTTATTGATAAATTATCACAACAGCTAGAATATTCAAGAAAGTCCCGGAGACCTGAAAAGACTTGCTGTCACTTCGACTCCAGTAAAAGACCAACAGCTAATGCTGGTGTGTAAAACAAGGATGATGATGATGATGATGATAATAATAATAATAATGGCAATTCCCCCCCCATCTTAAGTACAAAGAAAAGGTCTAACTCTAAATTATTCTTCTGTCAAGGGAGATTTGGTGGGGAAAGAATGATTTCACTCTCAATTCTTTTGTGGGGAGGGACCATCTCTTCTTTTTTTTTTTTTTTTTTTTTTTTTTTTTTAATATATGAATGCTTTTTTGCACTGTCTGAAATTAGTATTGGTACTCATCTTGCTTTCATCTTCTAGATTGTGTAAGAAAGGGAGAAAATAGGAGGTTGGAATTTTTGAATGACTACTCTGATGGTAATTGCTAATATCCTTATCTCCAGTCGTTAACATCACTTCTTCAAATCTGCTATTCTAACTTTTTTGAGTATTTTAATTTTTTTTTTTCTCAATGTTCAAAATGAATTTTTTTTTTTTTCTCGCTTCCTTAACCAGAAAAAGAAAATGGTGATATTAACTATCTCTAATAGGTTACTTTCTCTATTTATGTAAACATGAAATTCTCAATATTTATTATTTTAAAACTAGGAGCTAACTTGTGATATCACGGAATAGAATTACTATTATTCTTGAACCTTGTATATGTAAAGAAAGTTTTTACTTTTTTTTGTCCTCTGATTTGGTCATTACTACTACTACTACTCCTATTCCCTTGAGTGTTTTACTCTACTAACAAATCCAGTGTTTCTAGCTCTTATGAAGGAAATATTTATTAAGCATGAAATTTAACATTTTTTGTGTCTAAATTCTCGTTTTGCTGTGTTTAGCATTAAATCTTTGTTGGGCATTGAAAATAAGTGAGAAAGTATGACCAGCAGTTAGGTAATAAGGTGACAGGTATTGATGAAATAAAACACACACATACACGTGTGTGTGTGTGTGTGTGTGTGTGTGTTTAACACTACATATCAATGGCCCAGGAGACCGGGGTTCAATCCCAGGTTGAGTCATGCCAAAGACTCAAAAAAATGGTACTTGATTCCTCCTTGCATAACACTCAGCATTATAAGGTACAGATCTAGGGTAAAGTGGAGCAATCCAGGGAAAGGAGTAGAGCCCTCCCCCTACACCTTGGTGTAGTAGCTATTGAAAAGTGAGCCTTCGAGTCACCCTTGATTACTGTTGCCAACTTTACTTTAGATATAACACTAATTATGTCACATAATTTTGAAACTGAATACTAATAGTAATAGAATGTTGAGATTTTTCTCTTTTTTGTTTGCTTTTTTTTGAAAATTGTGTTTAATTCAAAAGACACCACACATTAATATTTCTCTGATGATGGTTCGATATAAAAGTAAAAAAGGCATGTTTAACATTAGCGAATAAATCAACTGTAAATAAAATCATCTGAATACTTTTTGATATTTTTGTGCGTGTACATACACATATGTATAGTTTCAACAAATATGACATATATATATATATATATATATATATATATATATATATATATATAAGGTTATTAATTAAAGTTTAAATCTAATTCAATATAAAATCTGTAATTTAGGTCAAAATGTAATTAAAAAATAAAAAAATTTTTTAAAAATAAATTTACATTTCTAACCGAAATTAAAATTTAAAATGAAAGTGGGCTTAATGAGGAGATAACTCTTCACCCCTCTTCTATTCTCTCCCACTTTTTCTATGTCTATTCTAGTTTTTTTATCTAAAAGATCTGAAGAAGTCCTGTTAATTTTTTTTTCGTGTTTTTGGAAATTTCAAAAATGCGTAACAGGATGGAAATAAATTTATAATCCTATGTGACCGGTATTGTTGTTTTTCTTAAAAAAAATATATATATATATATATATATATATATATATATATATTAGCCCAATGGTAAAGTGTAAGCCAGTTGCCTGCAAGATTGGGGTTCAATCCCAGGTTGAGTTGTACCAAAGACTCAACCAAGGATTGAAATATACTTGATACCTCCTTGCTGAACTCTTTGCATTATAAGATACATAACAAGTGTAAAGTGGAGCAATCCAGAGAAAGGAGTAGTGCCCTCCCCTACACCTCAGTGTAGTAGCTATCGAAAAGGGAGCTGTCGATTCTTCCTCGACTATGATTACCAATTTTGTTGACAAATATACCCCCCCATATATATATATATATATATATATATATATAAAATTGGCAACTCAAACAATGCCTTATTCCTACATATTTCTCAACATAATCATAACTTTGACTTCATCTCTGCTAAGATGCTCACTTACATCCATAATAAAAATCTTAGACGAATTTTCGAAGCCGCCGCTATCTCATTCCTTAATTCCCTAAATACTCAACCTGGCTTTTATAATATTTCTCCTTACTTGAGCCAACACATTTTAAATAGCTACAATATATTCCATCCTTAGTTAATATTTTCCGTATATCTCATAATTTCCATGCTTTCTATTCTTCTTTTTGTTCTTTCTTTCTTTTCTTCCTTCTGACTCGAAATCTTTCTCGTTAAACAAACATACATAAATTCGATACAATATTCCTAATAAGTCAAATGACGTAATTTAAAACATCAAACGCTGATTCGCCATTTAAACGGTCAACTTTTTCTTATTATACATATTTTCCCCTAGGTTTTTGTATTTCACATTTCTAAACATCCATCGTTAACTTAAGATTGTTAATATCACCCCTCATGGTCCTGATGATGGTTCAGTAGAACCGAAACGCTATAGTGTCGACCCCTTAATAAATCATTCCTTCCACTTGGATCGTTATCAGTTTTTCTACACACACACACACACACACACACACGCGCGCGCACAGTGCAATAAACAAATTCTCATCTAAATTACACCAAAAAAAAAAACTGACATATTACTTAGTTTATCAGATATATTTACCAACATTGCATAAAAATATCGTAAAATACTATAAATCAATTTCATTCAAAGAAATTGCCATCGGCTTCAGCCACAGCCTCCAGATAACTTTGGAATCTCCTGCAAGCCTTTCTGACAATCTTCTTGTCTCCATGTTTTGCATGAAGTTTTGTTAATCTCTTGCTCAATTGTGGCACACACGTTATAATCAAGCGGGGTTACAATCTGGGGAGTTAGGCAACCAGATCTTAGGAGTGATGTGTTTGCAGAAATTTTCTCATCGCCAAGACTGGATTCTCCTGCTAGTATGGCATTGTGCAGAGTCCCATTGCCAGATGTAGGGTGCTGCCTTGGATTGACAGTGTGACTGCTGGGTAGCCACCCTATGGCTTCAGAACAGCACTACTTCCTCTAGGCTCTTGATGTAAACCTCCATGTTGAGTTTATGTGGGAAGATGTAAGCAGGTTTTACATTCCATCCTTAGTGACCACCCTAAACACCATGATGTTAACAGGGGGTTTGGTTTTCATCATTATTGGCTCATTTTTTACTGACAAGGCAAGTTAATGGGTTGTTTTAGGAGTGCACCATCTGATCCTGGCAGAAATTGTTCTTATCTCAGAAAAACTAAAGCATCTTTGATTAAAGGGAATGCTTAAGTTTGTTCAAAAAGCTTTGCTGCATGGTTGTTTCTCTTGTTTTTCATGGCCTGTATTAAAAATTAGCCAAGCTGTAAAGCATACCATTTCCAAATGTCTAAAGAAATGAATTGCATCATGGTGATTTTTATAGGCATTGCCCAACTGACCCGTATATACTGTCTAGTAGACCATACCTAAACCAGAGTGCATATGCAAAATTATTAATTTAAAATGATATCATAGCTTATATCTATATACTTGACAAAGTAACTAATATATATATATATATATATATATATATATATATATATACACACAAAATGCTATTGCTCTCTGTGTCTGTGTCCAATTGTAACAAAAAATAACACTTGGCTATTCATAGTAAGCTGTACACTTTTCAATCCTATATTCATTTTTAAAAAAAAAAGTGAATTAAAAAAAAAATTGTATTTCTAAATATTGAATAAGTATTCTGTTTGAAAATATAATTTTTTTGGGGGGAAAATGTTAATTTAATTGGTTATTTATTTAAAAAGTAAACTAAAAAAATATAGCAAATGAAATATATAGTCTCTGATTTTTAGGATCTTTCTGAAATAAAGATTTTAAAAACCATTTTATTCCATTTTTCTTGAGGTAATTTTAGTGTGTGATAAAGTTGAATCAATATTGATTTAAAAAAAAGAAAAAGTTGTTAAACATAGAAATGTAAATTGATAAATAAAAGTAAAATTTGAAAAATAACAAGCAAAAAAATTTATAAATTGGTATTATTAGAAAAATTTTCTTCCCAATATATCAAGAGGAGAAAAGGTGGGATCAATATTGACTGATGGCAGACGATAATGACTTGGTGCTTGCTAATATATTCTGATTCAGTATCACCAAAGGCAGATTTTAGTAAAAAAAAAAATCATAGGTGAAGATATTTGTAAATTAAAAAATACATAATAACATTAGAAAACATTACAATATTTATTACTGTTCCAATTGTTGAAAATAAGTTATTAAAAAATATTCTGTGATATAAAGAAAAAAATCAAACCATTTATTGGTCATGTGTATACTGTCCACACCAATAACAGGGAGTGTTTTTACTTACATTTACTCCTCCACACTGTTTGAGGACCAACATCAAATGAGAATCTCAGTTGTTTTCAAGGTAGGGTGTCTATGAAGAAGCATGTAGATTACATGGTCTTTTACTAGACAATGGAAACTGGAGAGAGAAAAAAAAACTCTGGTAGAAGCAGCAGTTTCTTGAGTAGCCTGTCAGATAAGACAGTTGTTTGCAATTATGCACACAGCTGGTGAGATTGATCAACCTCATCTTCTCTAGGATGAGTACAAAAAAACAATGTAAATACTTCCTGATCAAGCGAGACTACAAAATGAAAATAGAGTGAATCCTCAGTTATCGAATGACTTTCAAGTCAAACAATTCAGTGTTCAACCAAAAAAAATTTGAGTCAAAAATGCCTCGGTGATGGAACAAATGTTCTGAGTTCAAACACATAAGTGTAGCTGATATTAATGGAACATGTGCAAATGACTGCTGAGGCTAACCAAACATGGCCAAATAGCCGAGTCTACCTGAGCAACATTAGTTAGTATTATTTCAGTTTTCCAACAAATTGGTTGTCGAACATAATTTTGGAATGAATTATGTTAGACAACTGAGGTTCCACTGAAGTTTGCCACCAAATTTATTACTTATCTCTTGATGATTCATCCTGTCAAGTCCAGGCTCTTGATAGTACATTGACTAATTGTGGAATGAAGTTAGACCATGAAATCTATCTGGAGACAAATTATGATCAGTTTATCAATAAGGAAGGTTTACCACAGCATCTTGAACAGCATTCAAAATGACAAGGGAGTAACATTCTTCATTGATGCTCCTGGTGGCACTAACAAATCTTTCCTGATAAATCTGGTGCTTAAAAAAGTTTTTTGGAAAAAGAGTATTGCCCTTTCAGTCTCATCAAAGGGGAATGTGACAAGATTTTTAGATGGAGTAAGAACAGCATACTGTGTTTTGTCTACTCCTTGATCTCATGGAATTAATTTTTAATGTCTACTCCTTGATCTCATGGAATTAATTTTTTTAAATGTTACAAAAAGGTTTTTTCTGTAGAAAAAACCTTTTTGTAACATTTAAAAAGATTAATTCCAAGTCAAGCTTCTGCAAATTTGTAAGTTAAATCATTTGGTATGAAACGACCATGAACCACAAACAAGCCATTAAAGTATTTGTTGAGACACTACCGGATTTAAAAGTGTTGTAAAGAAGAGATGATACCTCTCTGCATTGGAATGAACTATTCTATTTCAATATAAGCAATTACGCTGTTGACTAGGCTGGTCGGCTTATTTCTTTGTCTCACTCAGAATATATCTATGTTAACATATCTTTGTACTATAATCCCTTTTTCATTGTTTGTTATGACTTGAGTTATCATTACAAATAACCCATCCAGTATTATTACAATGAAATAATGGGAGGAGTGACTTTGGCACTTGTTAGTCTCTTCAGACAAACCCATCTTGTTATTCCTTGAAGAACTAGAGCGGATCAGGCCAATTCCTGTCTGAAAAAAATCTTAGCTCTAACATTACATTGAGAAACTAGGCTTCTGATTAATATGCGAATACATTGAAATATTGGTAATGGTGTTAGCTTCTACATGTGGGTAATGGATTCTTGAAAAGAGACCCCCTAACTAAATTTAGTTGCCTTTTCAAACTAAGCAAACAGAAGAAGATTTCCAGAGTATTTCCTGTTGTGTGTATATCTAACACTTGGATTAAAAATGGCTCTGTGATTGAGCACTCTTTTTTCACCAAAAACTGTTTCTGTATAAAAAATAAACTTAAAGATTCTGTATATATTATCTGAAGAGGAAAGATCATATAAATCAGTTAATATCAGTTCTCAGGACCAAATTAATAACTGAATTTCTCAATAGTCTTGAACCAACAGATAGTGTGCCACATAATCTGTTACTGAAGCTTGGAGCACCAATCATGCTGTGATGTAACCTCGATCTACCCAAACTCTGCGATGGCACAAGACTCACCATAAAAAGCCGCAATCATGTCAGGAAGATATGCTGGAGTTAATGGTTTCATTCCCAGAAAACCTATGGGACTAACTGAGTTGCCATTTGTATATAAAAGACTCCAGTTTCCTGTCAGATTCAGCTTTGCCATGGCAAATCCCTGTGAGTTGTTGGACTGAATTTTGCAAACCCTGTCTTTTCAGACAGCTAGCTTTGTTTGTCTTTCACAAGTTGGAAACCTTGATGGTCTCTTCATTCTGCTGCTAAAGAAAAAAAAAAAAAGACAAGAATATTGTGTACCTTGAAGCATTAAATTGAACAAATAAGTAAATAAACAAAACATCATTTTTACAGGAATGAAAAAACCTTGGAATCTTTTTGTAATATGGAGCAAATTTGTATATTACTGTATAGTGTTACCTCTGCAATTTTGAAATCTCCTTCAAATACTATTTTTTGACTTAATTTTTCATAAATAGTTTCATTTTCATTCACCAAAAGGAGAGATGGTGTCCATTTTACAATGAATATACATTGTGAACTGAACATTTTGAGAAAAATGAAACATACATTTTTTGATAATTCTATTTTTTATAATTATGATCGAGGGTACTTAATTGATAGGTAAATAAGGGAGTGTGAATATTTTTAACCACCCGGAAATTTAACACTGATTAATTTTCTTTTAAATAAAAATTGTTTTATAAGAAATTTTATAAATGAATCTGAGGAAGATAAAGACCTAATGTCAATGCAATAATTTATTGTAAGTAAATATTTCATTTATCTTGTTTACATATATTTTTATAATCTAGTGATATATATTTTTCTTTTTGTTTGATCAGAGTGAAATATTAAAATCATATTTTGTTAAGTAGTGGCAAAAAAATTAAATTCTTATATTGTCCATCCTTCAATCATTTTCTGATTTAAAAAGAAAAGAAAAAGGTACATTACAAGTGTAAATTTTTTTTACTGGGTATCACCTCTCTTGTATGTGTGTGTATATGTATATACACATGCACACATGCCGTGGAATCTCAATTATCGAACGAATCTCAAGTGGAATAATTCAGAATTTGACCAAAAAATTGAGTAAAAAATGCTTCAGTGATTGAACAAATGTTTGGGGTTCGAAGACACATGTCAAGCCAATGAAAACAGAGTATGCATGAATGACTGCTGAGGCAAATCAAATATGTCCGGACGGCTGGCCCAATCTACCCAGGCGGCTTTGTTTCAGTTTTCGAACAAAACAATTGTCCGCCATAATTTTGGAATGAATTATGTTTGGCAATCAAGTTTCCACTGTATGTAATACACATAAAGAAATATGATAGGTAAGAACAATTTATTCATGTAACATGTTTTGCTGAAACAGCTTCATCAGATACTATGGACATTTTTTTTCTTAACTTGTTTCAGTTTTTTTTTTGACTCTCCCTAACTTCTGGTGATCTTTATAATTTCATAGGGTATGCTTGCCAAGTAGCTAGTGTTATACTGCTATACTAATAACGATAAAAATAATCATAGAAATCCAAATATATATGAACTAGTACTTATGTTGTGAATTGAATTACCATGGCCAGAAAATTCGGCAAGCATCTACACACGACATACGGGAACACTGGACAGCTGTTTCGACCTTATTAGGTCTCATCAGCAGTGTATACCGTGATTTCTACCACTGGAGATCGAACCAGCGACCATAGATTGCGATGCCGAAACTATTGCAAGACACGTTTAGATTAATTCGTTGTGCAATTACCATGACTAGTTGATTTGGCGTCACTTGCATGTGATATGAACTGGTGGCTAAATTGTAGAGTTTTTAAACTGTGTGCAAACAAATGACATGCTTGAAATAGAACTGTTTGATCATTTACTTGTGTCTAAACAAGTGACAGTTTAATTGAATTATTTGTGATACAGAGTGTAGAAGTAAAATATAAAATAATCTTTAAAACGTATTTTTGAAAAATCTGATTAGTCCAATTCAAAAACAAAACAAAACATGATAAATCTAAATTTTCATGATTAGCTCTCTTATTCAAGCACTTAGTTTATATAAGTCAGCCCAATATGAGTGAGTAAGAAAAGAAACGATAAAAATCTGTCATTTGTTTAAAGCTGAACCCAAGATAATGGTTCTTTGTCTACTGTGTACAAAGCAAAGAAAAAAGTTTTTTAAGAAAATGAGGGGATGGATGATTGAACAAAAAAATGAAAAGAAGGCTTTTTAACTGCTCTTGTTACGGCATTTAAGAAGGACCCTCTAATGTCAATAAGAAAGGACGCTAATGAATTAAAAGTCTACGAGAAAACTAAGGACAACAATCAAACAAGAGTTAAACCCAGAACTTAACCCTGTTGATTATGCTATATGGGACATTTTAGAAAGCAAAACTAAAATGTAAATGTCCCATCCAATTATTGGTTTGCTTGAGACTGCTATTGAGGTGGAATGGAATAAAATTTCAGAAGAATTTATTTTAAAGTCATGCAAATTGTTTTAAAGGTGTGTTGATAGAATAATTGAAACAATGATGGCCATATTGAGTAAATTTACTGTTTTGTGTCTATTTTCTTATTTTGTTGATTTTTTTTCAAATTAATCTTGTTTTATAATTGTCATTTAATATTATACTAGAATATTCCTAATTTTGCTTCTGCACACTGTACATAGCAGTTCTTTGAACTACTTAACTTTCTCGACTTCTGTTTACAAATCATATATATCTAATATATATATATATATATATATATATATATATTAACAGGATTTGGCATTAAATAACCTGCAATAGTTGATGTGCCATAAAACCAAACCAAACCTGGGTAATCAATAGTACCATTATATTGCACTATTGTATTGGTTAAAAATATATAATTCAGCAGCAATCTTTATCATTTTCCTAGTGTGACAATCTACTGATGGTTGACCTAGAACACTTGGTGAATAACAAGACAACTATTTAACTTTATTACTTGATCACTGAACCAGCTAGTCCTGTTGGCTGGACTTGAAATACACTACAAGAGGTAAAACTCTCTTGACTCGCAAATAGAGGGGGTCCTAGGTATGACCCTAAACTGCACCTGATGGTGAGTCTCCAGTTCTGAAAATCTGGAAAGTATGGAGTGCCTCTTTTATTTTTATTTTATTTTATTTTTGTTATGATTCCCAGATTCACTCTGACCTTGAGTGGTAGTATGTTAGGGTTCCATGTCTGGGTTAAATGTATCTGTTTATATATATTTTGTTTATATTTGATAAAACTGTGCAAAAAAAAATGTAAATATGAACATATATATATTGAATGTGGTTCCCTCATTTCTAGGCATGAAATAATCCTGAATGGGTTGGCATGCTGTTATAAGGATGGTTTCTGTAGGCTGAAAGTAACTGAGTAAATTTTAAAAATCTAAAGGGATGGGGATTGTCATGAGTTTAGAAAAATAGAACTAAATTTAGTGATTGGTTTAACTTAACATTAAAGAATTTAATTAAATAAAACTGCGTGAAAAACGTTTGAAAAAAAAAAGATTAGATAAAAAATGCAAGTTAAAAGTTGCCCAGTCGGCTGGGGCTGTAGAATACACTGACTGCTTCTCTGTAGAGGGGTAAAACCCCTGCCCTCGACAAGTGTCCTGGATATGACACTAAACAATCTGATAGTGAGGTTCCGGCAGTGCTGGAGCTTTGGGGAATGTGGAGTACCCCTTCATTACCATCACTTCCAGGTCCACTCTGGCCTGGAGTGGTAGCACCTGATCGGACCTTATCTATGGGTTAAATAGAACTAACAGCATACTTATGCTAAAATGAATTGTTTGAGTAAACTGAATAGCTTGAAATAGAAATGTTTTTGACAATTAAACTGTACTTAAATTTAAACTGCGTGCTTATGCTTAACTGAATTATTTGAAATAGGACTGTTTTTCGACATTAAAACTGTATTTACACTTAACTGCTTGAATAGTTTGAAATGGAAATATTTTTGACAATTAAACTGTGTACTTATGCTAAACTGAATTGTTTGAAATAGAACAGATTATTTACATAAAAATAAATTTGGTGTTATAACCTACAAAAATAACCTACAAAGGTTGATATGCCATAAAACCCAACAAACCAAACAAGTTAAAAGATATAATGTTTTATGTATAGTTTGATGATGAATTTTTCAAGTACTTGATCATTACATATCAGGGTTTTTTTTGTTTTTTTTAAAACCTTTCAAATTTTATTCATTCATATTTTCAGAGTTGTGCTTATTCACTTGAAGCCTGCCATAAGTATTCATCTAACTTGGTTTAGGGGAAGTACTCTATAATTATCATTTGATCGCTATTACACTTGAGGAATTATAATGATTAATGTAAGCCTAAATATAGCCCATTAGGTAGTAATGATAAATTGCTTTATTCTCTTTAGTTAGAGTATTTTAACTATTTTGATAATAGAAATCTCGCTATGTGAAAGTTGAAAATCAGATCATTACAATACAGAAAGTTGAAAATCAGATCATTACAATACAGAAAGTTGAAAATCAGATCATTACAATACAGAAAGTTGAAAATCAGATCATTACAATACAGATATTTTTAACCACAAATATAGTGCAGAATCAAGTTAAATAAACAAAGCAATGTATGACCCATATTGATATTAGTGGACTCATTTTGTCAGATTTTTTTTTTTTGAATGTTACAAATCTTTTTTTATTTTTAAATATGGGTTTAGTTAATATACTTTGCAATTATTCAACTACTTAAGATCTATGAATAGCATTGAATAAATCAAATAGCCTTTTGACCTGTTTTGAAAGAAAGAAAGAAAAAAAAAACCTAAACAAATCTGTTTTTTTCTTTTCAATCAGTTTGTGGTGAAAATAAGTTCTTTGAGTTTCAATATTCATAATAAATTTCTATGCAATACATGGGAGAGGTTAGATTTTTCTTTTCTTTTTCTTTTTTTTTTTTTTTTTAATTTTTCTTTTTTTTTTATTTGGAATTTTTATTATATTTAAAAAAATTTTTTTTAAACCTTTGAGAAATTTTAACTGCTGGTGGTGTTGGTAATGATAGGAATCTGTTATTCTTTTCTTAAACATATTTATTCTGACACCATATCTTGTATGTGTGAGAGTTTTAAGTTTATTGTGATTTTAGACTTGCTTGCGTTTCTGTGCCTATTTGTTGTAGTCACCAGATATCTATTCTCTACCTTATAATCTAAGTAAAAGTTGGCGACCGTAGTCGAGGGCGACCAGAAGGCTCCCTTTTCAATAGCTACTATACCGAGGGCACTACTCCTTTCCCTGGATGCTCCACTTTACCCTTGATACATACCTTATATTGCTGAGTGTTAAGCAAGGACGTATCAAGTACCATTTTTAAAGTCTTTGGTATGACGTGATCTGGGATTGAACCCCGGTCTCCCAGGCCATTGGCAAACACTCTACCTATTAGGTCAATAGATATCTTTTCAAGTTTAGCATTGAAATAAGGGTTGCCACATTTAAAGATCCATATAAAGTATTGGTTAGAGAAAATTCTTTATTGCTCATCTCACTTTTAAGTCTAGGAAGTAAGGAAGGATTCAAATAAAGACATCTTACTCTACCTAATCAGTCTAAACTGCAATTGATTGATTGATACAAAAATTGTTATTTATACACACACACACACACACACACACACACACACACACGATTTATCTGACTTCCCACCGAGCCAGATTTACCAAAGTCATTTTATAGGGGGAGAGTGAGGAGAGGGTTTTTTACATGAGACTCAAGTGAAATAGTCTCCTCGAAATTCACCTTTTGATACATCTAATGTGTATGTATACTAATGTATGATTTTGTGTGTGTGTGTGTGTTTCTTTATATATATATATATATATATATATATATATATATATATATATATATATAAATTAACTTAAATTGTGAGTTGGAAATCTTCTAAAGTTTCACCTTATGGGATCATCAGGAAGTCTAACGCCGACTAATGCTACAGGAGAAACTTTAGTAGATTTCCGACTCTCGATTTAAGTTAATTTTATAATTGGCTCCACTCGTGTTGCGCACTCTTGTAATTGTAGCATTGCAGGATTCGCGGAAGGTTTTAGTTTTCTTTTGACCAACTGACTGCATATCCCTTGATTTTTTTTTTCAAGGGGTCGGACAAGGTTGGCCTTTTCTTTCTTTTTGACCTATAAAATTTTTTCTTTTTCCCCCGGGCGGTGATTCGAGATACTCTTATCTCTTGTTCCTGGCAGGGTTTTTTTCTTTTTTTCTGGTACCACGAATGCTGGTAGATATTAGGTTAGTAAATATATATATATATATATATATATATATATATATATATATATATATATATATATAAAGTAGTATGTGATAGGATAATTTTTGAGCAGAGTTTAACAGGTTTGAATTCAGAGTTTTCCTTCTCCTAGACCAGTTGCCATACCAAAGTTAAAGAGCCCAGTTTCCCCTGCTACTTATTCATTGTTGGAGACATATATCTTTCTCAAGGGTATTAGTGCTATGTGAAATTGCGAACAGCCTCGTCCAGGTTTTGAAATTTTGTTGACCGTGTCCTTTTACTATGTCTGTAACCATTACCCAACAAGTACTTCATGTATGATTTTGTAATGTATGTACATTTGTATATGATTTTATATATATATATATATATATAAGAGAGAGAGAGACAGATACATAGAAATGTATATATACGTATTCATATATTTGTATTCTTTTTTTCCCTCCTGGCATAGTGTAATAATGTAGGTATGTCAAAAAAATGTTCCAGATTCCATCTGGCTTGTAGGTCAAGTTTATTCTTTTTTGATTTTAAAATGTTTAGTTATATAAAACAATTTATCTTTATCCCGTTAATGGTGGAAAATATATTTTGATAATTTCTTGCCAGTCTCACTCTGAGAACTCTATATTGGAGGTTCCCAACCACCAGACCGATGATCATTTTATACTGGGCTGCAAAGAAAGTGGCCTTCATGTCAGTGCACACAAAACTAAATATATGTGCTTTAATCAAACAGGTGACATTTCTACACTAGACGGAACCTCTCTGAAACTGGTAGCCAAATTCACCTACCTAGGAGCGTCTCATCAACCGAAAAAGACATTGACACACGGCTAATGAAGGCATGGACAGCTATCGATAGGCTTTCAATCATATGGAAATCAGACATGACCGATAAAATGAAACACAGTTTCTTCCAGGCAGCGGTTGTGTCGATACTGCTATATGAATGCACTACTTGGACGCTAACAAAACGGCTGGAGAAGAAGCTAGACAGCAATTACACAAGAATGTTGCGAGCAATATTGAACAAGTCCTGGCAGCAACACCCCACAAGGCACCAACTATACGGCCACCTGCCTCCCATCATGAAAACTATCCAAGCTAGACGAACCAGACATGCAGGACACTGCTGGAGATGCAAGGACAAGCTCATAAGTGATGTAGTCCTATGGACCCCTGCATATGGCCAAGCAAAAGCAGGACGACCAGCTCGGACATACATACAGCAGCTATGTGAGGATATGGGATGTAGTCCTGAAGACCTGCCAGAGGCGATGAGTTATAGGGAGAAATGGCGAGAGAGGGTCAGGGATATCCGTGCTCGCAGCACGACATGATGATGATGAAAATTACATATATTTTATTTTCCTTAGTCTTCTGGGTATTTTATTTTGAAAAGTTGCTACTTTCTGCACCTCATTCCTGCGGGTGAATCAGTCATGAGTTTTTTCCATGCCTCAGTAAGTCCGCAAGCTAATCCTCACTAGAATGACCCAAAAACAAATGTCACTGGAGAGCTTCTTTGAAAAGAGAGATGCCAGAAGTATTAGAGAGTGCCAACAAAAAGAAATCTGTGTTTAAAAAAAAAAATACCAAGAGTCCTATTTAAATTATGGGTTCATTGCAGCAGGTGATTCACACTCTCTACACTCATTCTGTATAATATTTGACTGGTTAACTAATGAAGCTATGCAATCCTCAAAACTACTTTGCCACATAGAGAGCAAGCACTCTGTATTAAAAGACAAGCCCTTGAAATCTTTATTTAAAAAAAAAAAAATACCATGTGAAAATGAAGGACAAAGGTACTTATTGAGAGCCATTACTTCAATGAATAGAAGTAATTAAAGTAAAGTTGGCGACCGTAGTCTCCTTTTTCAATAGCTACTACACCGAGGTGTAGAGGATTGCACTACTCCTTTTCCTGCATTGCTTCACTTTACCCTTGATACGTACCTTATACTGCTGAGTGTTAAGCATTTTTAACGTCTTTGGTATGACGTGACCTGGGATTGAACCCAGGTCTCCCAGACCATTGGCAAATACACAAACCATTAGGCCACCTGCACAGAAAGTATCGTTCTTAATAAATGACCGCATTGCTAAAGCCAAAAATCCCTTCGTTATTAGCAAAGAGTTAATTTTATCCGCTGTTAAGGACATATATAGTGAACCTTTTGGATAGGCCTCAGTTAAAAAGTTAGCTGATGTTCTATTTTTTTTTTTTTTTTTTTTTTTTTTTTTTTTTTTTTTTGGCTAATACCATAAGAGAAAATGATGAAGTAGCAGAGGATGACGAGGCATAGTTGTTTGAGAGGATTTATGACTCACCATGGTACACAATTCAGGTAGACAAATGTACCAATCTTGACAACAAGGCAGTATTGCTTGCTTGTGTGTGTGTGTATAATATATATATATATATATATATATATATATATATATATATATATATGTTTGTTTTTTTGTTTTTTTTGTGTGTGATATATTTTTGAGGAAGTCTATGCACTGTGTCATAGAGAAAAAAATGTCACCTGTGCTTAATAGCATTTTACGAGATAAGATTCAAGTTATTAAACTACATTAAAGTTGTTGTAATAGACCTTTGTCGAGGGTGACCTGAAGGCTCCCTTTTCATAGCTACTGCACCAAGGTTTAGGGGAGGCACTACTCCATTCCCAGGATTACTCCACTTTACTCTTGATGATCACCTTATAATGCTGAGTGTTAAGCAAGCAGCATCAAGTACCATTTTTTGAGTCTTTGGTATGACGTGACCTGGGATTGAACCCTGGTCTTCTGGACCATTGGCAAACACTCTACTCATTAGACCATACAACTTACTTTACATTAAAGTACATACCCTTAACTTGTGTCTGTTCGAACAGTTCTGGGAGGAGATGGATATAGAACATAGATGTCTTCTCTAGTATACAGAAGTGAGATGGTATTTTAAAGGTAGATCTCTGGCTTGTGGTTTTGAGTGATGGGAGCCATTCCACAGATTTTTAGATAGTTTAGGATATTCGGTTTAATGGTATATCAACCCTTGATGGATTATTTAATTCTGAATCCATGATCCATACCTTATAATTCTGACTGTTAAGCAAGGAGGCATCAAGTGCCATTTTTTTTTTTTTTTTTTTTTTTTTTTGAGTCTTGGGTATGACTTGACCCCAGATTGAACCCAAGTTTCCCGGACCATTGGTGAATACTCTACCTAGTTTGTCTCAATCCAGCCTGTAAATTCAAATAAGTTTTATATCATGGTGTAATGGTTATCGAGTAAAGCCAGCAGATCATGACTCATGAATGCAATTCTCACTGGGTGCCCTATAGTTCTGTGTTTGTGTTCTACTAAACTAAGATTAGTAAGGGGAATCCCCATGGCATGAGGGTTAAAAGTACTGGACTGTGACCTCAAAGTAAAGGAGTTGGAATTCCAGTCATTCACTTTTAGACTAATACCCTTGGAAAAGATATGAACTTCCCAGCTATGTTGAGTTGAGTCGTACCATGACTGTTCTGCAAAGATGGCTTTGGCATTAAATTATCCACAAAGGTTGAAATGTCATTAAACAAAGAAACCGAATCTAACATTAGTAAATAACTTGGTCACCTTGTGTGGTATAAAAATAATTGAGATAGATTAATAGATAATTACCAATGTTCATTTCTCACTGAGTGCCCATACTTCTGACCTTCTATTGAAAGTTAAATACTTTCATGTTATTTGTGTTAGTAATCGTTGTTTATTCTGCAAGTTTTGATTCTTTTGTTCTGTTTATTTAAAATCAAGGTTTGTTTTTAAGAACAGTTTTTATTGTTCACATAGAAATTGGCTTTTTTCTTCTTTATATTATTAGCCTGTAAGCTTATCAGCTTGTCGATATGCATTAACATGTTGATAAATATTCATTGTGGATTTTTATGAGCATATTATACTGCTGAATTTGTCTTCTACTGTCAACTCTGGGTTGGTTGCTTGTGATGGTTGGAGTTTCAGATAAAAGACGGAAAAGACCTTATGTTTTCTCTCTCTCTCTCTCTGTACTGGTTTGTCAACTCTCCTTTCTATAGATGTTTTTGAATGAAAAAAAGTTATTTATTTTGTCTTTTTCTATGTTATAGTTGAATACAAATCCTTTAAGATTTAAGAATCTTATGTATTGAGATTGTAACTTTAAATTTTAGTATCTAAAAGGTTTGAGAATCTTATGTATTGAGATTTTAACTTTAGATTTTAATATTCAAAAGGTTTGAGAATCTTTGGATTGAAATTGAAACTTTAAAATTAGCCTTATAGATTGAGACTGTTCTGCACAAGAGTCACTGTTGGTCACTTATAGAATTAAGGGGATCAAAAAAGGTTAAATGATTTCATTGGTTTGAGAATGAAATGTTCAAAGTGAAGGCAAATCCTGCAGCTGTACATTAAATAAACAACAGGTGTAAAATGCCAGGGCACCTGCTACTGCTGTGAACTAGATGATATTGTTTTGACATAAAAAAAATAATGCTTTCTAAATTAAAAAAAAAAAAAACTACCTGTATATGGGGGTATTATTAACTTGTATGCATGAGTATAAAGTCTTTTCTTTCACTGTATGTAAATGTGTGTGTGGACTCATAAGTTAATTATGGTAATTCTACCTCACTCAATAAGAATATGTGCATGCATGCATAATTCTTTGTTTGTGTATGTGTGCATAAAAATAAACTATGTATACGTATATACATAATATTTGGTTGTGTGTGTAATATATATATATATATATATATATATATAGTGTGTGTGTGTGTGTTATTATAGCACATTATCACATATCATAAATCACATGACTATACTTCATGCAATGTAGATGCTTCATTAGCCACTTTTTTGCACTTAGATCTGAAGATTGTAAAACGCATGAAACTTAAATTAACATTGCCCAGTCGGCTGGGGCTGTAGAATACACCAACTGCATCTCTGCGGAGGGGTAAGACTCTCCCACCAACAAGTGTCCTGGATATGACACTAAATAATCTGATGGTGAGGTTCCAGTAATGCTGGAGCTTTGGAGAATGCATAGTACTTCTTCATTCTCATCGCTCTGCGGTCCACTCTGGCCTGGAGTGGTAGCACCTGATAGGGTCTTATCTATGGATCAAATAGGAGTAAACTGTGTACATATGCTAGACTGAATTGTGCGAAATAGGACTGTTTTGACATTTAAACTGCGTACTTATGCTAAACTGAATTGTTTTAAATGGAACTGTTTTTGGATGCTAAACTGAATTGTTTGAAATAGAGCTGTTTTGACATTGAACTGTGTGTAAACAAAAAAACTATGCTCATTCTAATTTGGCATTAATAAACTACAATGATTGATGTGTCATAAAACCAAACCAAACCAAATCAAATTAGAATAAACAGACTTTTTGTGTCTATAATTCTTTTTTTTTTATTTTTTTAATAGGTTTTATACTTCCTCTGCCATAAGTGCATAGAGCACTCTTTTTATGCAAGAAAACTCTTATTAGCAGTTCTTCTATTATATAGATACACACACTCACACATTCTCTTTCTCTTCACTGTATATATGTGTATATAATTGATTCTTTCTCCCCATATGCTTCTGCTATCTCTCTTTCTCACACACACACACACACACACACACACACACACACACACATTTTTTATTGAACAAATCCTGGAAGCAACACCCCACATAACAAAAATTGTATGGCCACCTACCTCCTATCTCTAAAACCATCCAAATAACACAAATGATTGCTGTATTGAATTGTTTGTGTTCTATAACAATTTAACTGTGTGCAAATAAAACTATTGGTATTAAATTACAATTCTTGGAACCATTTAACTGTGTGCAAATAAATGGATAATGTTGAATAGAATTAATGGTGTTAAATAGCATTAGTTGAAACCATTTATTTGTGTACAAACAAATGATTAATATTCAATAAAATTAATAATGTTAGTTTGCAATGATTGAAACCATTTAACTCTGTGCTAACTACTTAATTTTGTGGAAACAAATTTGCTCTAACTCATTTTAAAATAAAATTGCCTACAAACTATTCACTTAAAAATAATGTGTGTTGGTTGGGATGTGTGTGTATGTATGTATGTATGTATGTTCTGCAGCCTGGCAGTCTCCCATCGTAACGGTTCTCCGTGCCACTGGATCAAGACCTCCCAGGCTGAGAGAGAGGGATTGCCCCTGTACACCGATCTTCTCACTATAAAACTTTCATGCACAGGTCAGTTTTGCAATCCGTGTTGATAGATGAGTTGCAGAATGCAAACGTCATCATTGGATCCGATGGACAACCACCATATATATACACACATGTGCACATTATTATTAAATGAATAGTTTGTAGGCTATATATATATATATATATATATATATATATAACCATTTTACTGAGTTCAAACAAATGACTAATGTTAAATTATATTGTTAGTGTTACATAGGAATACTTGAAACTATTTAACTGTGTGCAAACATGTTTAATATTAAATAGAATTATTAGCGTTGGATAGCAATACTTGAAGCCGTTTAAATGTGTGCAAACGAATGATTGATATTAAATAGAATTATTAATGTGAGAATTACTTGAAACTATTTAACTTTTTCAGAAAAAATGAGCTCTGGTTTGGTTAAAGTGTTACCTACAACTATTTGTTTACAAATCTTATATAGTTAATGTATATGTACATAGAAAAGGTAAAACAGATGAAATATGTTTGGTTTGTTTATTGTCTAACATGTTTTGACTTCTATCTTTTTGTTTGAATAAAAAAATATTTCATCAAAAAAATTATTTTTGTGTGAGGAATAATTATGATAGATATATTATTGATTCAATTGGTGGGCACTTAGATACTCCATTATAGTCAATGTCTTGAATGAAACTGGATAAACATGAACCCCTGCCCATCTCCACCCATCCTCTTTCTTTCCCCTCAATAAAATTAATTCATCTCTATCTGATCAAATCTCTGATGAAACAGGATACATTTGATATCACTTATCTTCTACCATATACTCAGTCAAAACCAATAACCCCTACCACCATCACTTAAACCCATATCTACTTTCCTCCCTATTCTTTCCTTATCTGCCTCTCAGACCCTTTCCCTCCCTTTATACCTTTTTTTCTCCTTTATTTGATCTATTTCCTCAAATCACTAAAAAGTAGAAAAACTCAAATGTTTAGTCTGAAGAAATTCTGTGAATAAAGAATAAATTATTACCAGAAAACCTGTTGTAAGCATTTGATTAATTGGCTTTTCCATTTATTTTTAGTGTATGTGTGTGTATATATATATATATATATATATATATAATCATGTCCTGCCACTAGCACAGATATCCCTGACCCTCTCTCGCCACTTTTTCCTATCGTTCATCACCTCTGGCAGGTCTTCAGGGCTACATCCCGTATCCTCACATAGCTGCTGAATGTATGTTTGAGCTGGTCGTCCTGCTTTTGCCCGGCCATATGTGGGGGTCCATAGGAGTACATCACTTATGAGCTTGTCCTTGCTTCTCCAGCAGTGTCCTGCATGTCTAGTTCATCTAACTTGGATAGTTTTCGTGATAGGAGGCAGGTGGCCGTATAGTTGGTGTCTTGTGGGGTGTTGCCACCAGGACCTTTTCAAGATTGCTCACAGCAGTCTTGTGTAATTGCCGTCTAGCTTCTACTCTAGCCGTTTTGTTAGCGTCCATATAGTGCATCCGTATAGCAGTATCGATACGACAGCTGCCTGGAAGAAGAAAAAAAGTGTGTGTATGTGTATATATATATATATATATAGTAGTTTAGTGTTGATAAAAACAGTTTCATGAGCTCCAAAAATTCACTTTTAATCCTGTATTAACTTCTGAGCTAAATCATCTGGAGTTTGCAGGTTCAATCCTGACTACATGTAAAAAGAATAAGGAATTCTTACTGTAGCTCAACACTTGTACCCAGTTATGGTTAAACAGAACAATCTACCTCCATGGATTAAATAAAGGTTTCAGTTTGAAATTCTGTATAGGCTCCAGAGTTTGACTAAAAACGCCTGAAGAAAATATTGTGAATATAGTGAAGACAATAGTCTGAATATGCTAAATGATAAATACATAATCTGTATTAACACCCACCTGAATCTGTATAATTTCTTTAAAGAAATGAAATGTTCATTAAAATATTATAAATCAAATCTTGCAAGCACTGGATAGCTGTTTGAACCTTATTAGGTTTCATCAGAAGTGTATACCATGATCTCTCTGGAGATGGAACCAGCGACCACAGAATGTAGTGCCAAAATTTTATCACTGAGCTACTGGTCTGCATTGCACACAAGCAATGCCAAATTAACTAGCCATGGTAAATGCATGGTAAATTAACATGATGTATCTTGTCGTTACATCCATATTCTTAAAGGGCTATGTCTTCCCAAGAGGATTAGAGATGTGCGTCTGTGTAATCATTACCTCATGGACAAGAAAATAGACATTCATGTTTCTGTGTGTTGCACACAGTGCTTGCGGGATTTTCTGGTCATGGTAATTCAATTTATATATCCCCTAAAAAAAAGAAAAAAAAAAAAAAAGTATGTCTAATCAAAATATTTCTCTATTGATTTATTTGCAATAAATTATATTATAAATTCTTGAGATGATTTGACTCTGAGCTTAATGACAGCTTTTAAGCAAGTAAGAAAAAAAACGTTTCTAAAAAATTTTTTCTTACTATTAAATACCACTTCACTTATTTTTTTTCTTTTTTTGTTTTTTAATTTTTATACAATATGAAGTCAAATCTATAAAACTGAATATTTGAAAAAAAAAATTGTGAGTTGTCTGGTGATGGTTTAAAGGACATTTCCTGTCTTATTGAGCTATGTGAAACAGTTATATGAAAAAACAAAAAATACCCGCAAAATTTTCTGTTACTCAACGGATATTGATAGGTTGTTCTCTTATTCTTAGAATATGGATTATTTTTCTCGTGTAAGCTCGCACAACTTAGGCATGTTACCTAAAATGTTGATATGTATATTTTTGCATAAATATTTCAGTTGCTTGCTCACTCTCTTATTATTAACGGGTGGTTTTTCTCTGACGTTTGAGTGACAGCAAATCTCCAGGATTCTTTTCTGTATTCTTGATAATCTTAATTCTTCCTCTGATCTCCAGTTTCCCCTGTCTCTTTTCCAGACCTTGGAGGACTGTTTTAAGGGCACCATCTACAATTGGTATTACCATCACTTTCATGTTTCCCAACTTTTTCAGCACTCTGACAAGATCCAAGAATGTGTCTGTCTTTACACTTTCTTTCATTTTCACTTTATGCTCGGCTGGAACATTAGGTTTGGTCTTTGGGCCAAGATTGGATGATTACTACTATTATTATTATTATCAATCTTAGTTTTTCACTGGGGGCTGAGTGACAACAAGTCTCCTCAGTTATCCAGGATTTTTGCTAAAACATACATGCTTATTCATATTTTCCACACACCTACTGTTTCATTCCTGAAGTTTCTTTAACACATAAAAGAATACACACACACACACACACACACATATATATATATATATATATATATATATATATATATATATATATATATATATGGAAGTTAAATCTTTTAGCATCATTTTTGCTAAAACATACATGCTTATTCAAAACAACGAAGAAGTGGACAGTCGTCTGAATAATGTAAATATAATGGGTGTTTCATGAAGTACTGGCACTGCAGATCCCTCGGTTGCAGACTTTCACCAATGTATGGAATCAGCAATACTAGCTAACAATAAATATCAGTTGAACTGTAACACTCTTTGTATCTTTAAAAAAATACTTCATTTCGTTCTTCTCTCATTTCAAACGATTTGTATTATAATAATTTAAGATTTTGTGTGTTTCCATGATTTTCATGTCTTTATTCTTAAAGAAAAATGTTTGATGGTTTGTTTGTTTATTTTTCTTCTGTTTTACCTTTTCTGCGTACATTCTATCAGATTCAGCTCATTTCTTCCAATATATATATATATATATATATACACACACACACACACGTGAATTTGCCTTAATATCTTAAGTAGTACATGAAAATGTATATGCATGAAAAGCATCTTGTGATTCAAGATTTTGTTTTGATAAACTTAAGCCAGTTTAATGATTATTTAGCATGTAATTAATCTATTACTGAAATAGATATTCTAAAATTGATATATAATAATCTTTTGAATATCAACTTAGTAAATAAAGTGTTTGTGGTTGACAACTAGTTGGATTACTTTATCATTAGATTTTTCTAACCTCATTTGTAGCAAAATGTAAGAATTAAGAAAGTCTAAAGATAGTATTGCTTTCACTAACCTCAAAGTGGGTGAACCCACATATACATAATATATATATGTGTGTGTGTGTGTGTACACACACACCATAACAGTGTGTAGTTGTCATTATCTCACTTGGTGGGTCTGCAGCAGACCAAATGCAGTATAATTTGGAGAGTGCTCAATATCTATTATAGAGCTTTTATCTAATAATAATAATGAATAAATAAATATATTTAGTTTATATATATATATATATATATATATAATAACATAGATGTTTACCTGCAACGCATTTGAAGAAAGATATTTGTGAAATCGAAAGAATAAAAAAATACAGTCAGCCGAATGTTTATTTTGAGATTTGTATGCCTCTGTGTATTTGTGTATTAAACTTGTATTGGAGATTGTTAGTATGTATGTGTGTATGATGATACACGCGTCTTCTGGCAGGATTGATGCTGTCTCTTGGGTATGATTGTGGCAAAGTGTAGCAAAGGTTCTCAGTAGACAAGATTTGAGCAAATAAAGATTTGTGTGTGTGTGTGTGTGTGTGGTGATGAGTTTAACGAAGGAACAAATTATCATCATTGCATTACTGATGGAAATTTTTGATATGTAAGCATAATAAGCAAAAATGTATGGTAGTTTTGAAAGGTAAGATATATCATGGGATATTATGCTATATTTCATGTTTTATATATATATATATATATATATATATATATATATATATATATATATATATATAAATCTGTGTGTATGTAGGTGTTGATATATATAAAATCTGTGTGTATGTAGGTGTTGATATATATAAAATCTGTGTGTATGTAGGTGTTGATATATATAAAATCTGTGTGTATGTAGGTGTTGATATATATAAAATCTGTGTGTATGTAGGTGTTGAGATATATATATATATATATATATTATCTGTGTGTACATAGGTGTTTATATATATATATATATATATATTATCTGTGTGTACATAGGTGTTTATATATATATATAATCTGTGTGTACATAGGTGTTTATATATATATATATAATCTGTGTGTACATAGGTGTTTTTATATATATATACTATGGGTGAGTATATGTGTTGATATAGTTTTTTAAAATCTATGTATTTACCCAACCCCTCTGTAACAAGGATGTAACACAAGGTTTTTTTTTTTTTTTTTTTTTTTTTTTTTAAGTGGAGTTTAACTGGTTTGAATTCTGAATTTTTTCCTTCTCCTAGACTAGCTTGCATACCACAGTTAAAGAACCTAGTCTGCTCTACTATTTACCAATAGCTAAAGGGTGAATAATTGGATAAATAGCTTTCCCAAGGATATTAGTGCTCTGTGAAACGCAAATAGCCTCGTCCAGGTTTGGCCTTTGGTTGCTGTATCCATTTCCTCCGATAATAACCATTATCCACAAGTGTCTCCATGAGAAAGAATCTATATTTGAATTAGTGCATGATAGTATATTTGTGTATAGATACACGTGTATGCATTTGATGATATTTATATATGTAGAAATGCATATGAATAAGGCTATATATTTATATATTAATTTTTTTATTTTATTGTATTTTTAAAAAAATTTTTGTATCCAGTATGTTTGTCTCAGTTGGGTAAAAACCATCGACATATTTAAGTATCTACTTTTATGCATGCCTAGAATTAATATGTTGATTGTCAGTTGACTGTTGTATCTAAGTCACTCGAATGTAAACTGTCACATTATATCAATACTCACTACTCAGTGAATGAATGCAATGAAGGATGGCATTGGAAAAAAGATTCGCTTCAAGTGATCTATATCCGGGGGATATACTTTTCCTCTGTTTTTCATCTTTGCCATGAAAGATTCTTTGTCTACAGTGGATGGTACTCAAAAGGCAAAGATGAAATCACATCTGGTTGTAACCCCCCCTCCTCCTCCTCCCTCGGCCCGACATATTCTCAGTTCATTTCATCTTGTAAGTAGCAGTTGGAGGTTGGAAGTATGGATAGATTCAAATAGTTGTTTTTGTTATTTCCATTTGTCATGTCCCCAGAGATTTCAAAAGTCTTACTATCCAAAAATATATTCCTTGTTCCAGAAATATAATTCGGTGATGTCCAGAATAAAATAGCTTACAAGGCAATTCTACTTTCTATCTCACTTTATAGGTATATAAAATGTACAGTGTAACCCGGATATAAGAGAGATGTTGGAACCCTTGGAACTCTTATATCCGGGTTTGGTCTATTTTGTTTGGGTAACACAGGCTCTAATTTGGGACCAGAGAAAATTTCTTGTATCTGGGTTTCTCTTATGTCCAGTTTACACTGTATATGTAAACTTGTAAGATATTTTATGAAACAATCATATTAGAAGAGATTTGAAAGTTTTAACATATCGGTCAAGCACTAATCTACAGTACTACTAATAAATTCATTAGGAGGCTTGCTTAGTGTAATGGTTATTGTCATACAATTTGGAATTGATGATCTAAGTTCAAGCCTTGGATGAGGCTGTTAGTGTTTCACTTTATGCTAATACCCTTGGAATAGCATTAATATATCTATTCTTTCCCAGCTCTGAGTAAAAATAATAAAGCAGACTCAGTTCTTAGCTAGCATTGGTTAGGCAACCATCTAGAAGTCTTCCAATGGTTGGTTGTGTTTTATGGTATATCGACCCGAGGAGGTTATTTAATGCCAAATCCTGCCCATATATATGTAAGTAAAGTTAGCGACCGTAGTCAAGGGCGACCAGAAGGCTCCCTTTTCAATAGCTTCTATACCGAGGTGTAGGGGAGGGCGCTACTCCTTTCCCTGGATTGCTCCACTTTACCCTTGATATTTACCCTATATTGCTGAGTGTTTAGCAAGGAAGTATCAAGTACCATTTTTAAAGTCTTTGGTAGGATGCGACTTGGGATTGAACCCAGGTCTCTTGGACCATTGACGAACGCTCTACTCATTAGGCCATGATTTGTAAATGGTTTGTCGGTAAGAATTTTTCAGCGAACCATAACTCATTTGTTTGCACACAACGGTTTCAAGTGTAGTAAATGATTAAATGCTTCTATTCAACCTATAGATGGGACTCTAAAAAGGTACTCTCACTCTGAATCAGTGGAACTGGGAGTAATGAAAATGAAAGAGTAGTGCACATTCCTTATGGTTCCAGGACTGAAGCCTCACTATCAGATAGGAGTCCTTTGAGGATTCTGATTAATGTCAACAGTACTGTGGTTTGGATGGTTTTGATTCTTCTGATCCCTAGTTTCACCAGTCTCACTATCACCTTTCATAGCTTCTTCAGTCCTCTGGCAAGATCCCAGTATTTGTCTTGCATTTCACTCTTTCCTTTTTATTCTGAGATCTGTGGGAACACCAAAATCCTCAAGAAGACAAATTTTTTTCTTGTTAATTAAGAATAAGTCTGGCCTTCTGGCCAAGGTGTTTGTATGCGAATAAATCTTAGAGAATTTTGTGTCTCGTTTTCTAGGATAGATTCTGCTTTGTGCATATACAATTTAACATGATCAAATTTTGATCTTTTGCACAATTTACAGTGGATTACCTTTCTCACTGAACATTGGCCTAATGGTTAGAGTGTTCGCCAATGGCCTGGGATACCTGGGTTTAATCACAGGTCGATTCATACCAAAGACTCAAGAAATGGTACTTGATGCCTCCTTGCTTAACACTCAGCATTATAAGATACAGATCAAGGGTTAAGTGGGGCAATCCTGGGAAGGGAGTAACACCCTCCTCCACACCGAGGTGTAGTAGCTATCGAAAAGGCAGCTTTCGAGTCACCCTCGACTACTGTCGCCAGCTCTTTTTACTTACCTTTCTCACCCAGTTGTGCTTAGTCTTGTATTACTTATTTCACACCTTGTAATTTTTTTTACACCACCATAAGTTTGTGGTTTTTCATTAGAATCTGAATGACATCAAGTTTTCTCACATCTCCAGAACTCCTGTCAGTATTCTAGTCTATCTCATCAGTGCTGTATTTTCAATTCTGCCAGTATCTTTTCCAAGTCCTTGGGGACTGATTTTAGCATGCAAACTATGATTGGTATCATCATCACCTTATTTGTTCTACAGCTTTTTTTCAGCTCTCTGGCAAGATCCTGGTATCTGTCTATCTTTTATTTTCACTCTGTGGTCTGTTGGAACAGCTAAATCCACCAGATAACAAGTTCTTTTTTTCCTCTTAAATAACACTTGTTGGCCTGGATTGTGTGATCTGCTTATATCTCAAAAGTTCCGGTCAATTTTTAAGCGGAGTTTAACAGGTTTGAATTCAGAGTATTCCTTCTCCTAGACTAGTTGCCTCACCAAGGCTGAAGAACCTAGTCTGCCCTACTATTTACCCATAGCTGGAGGGAGAATATTTGGATTCATACTTTTCCAAGGAGTATTAGTACTATGTGAAATGCAATCAGTCACGTTCAGGATTTGAACTCGTGTTGCTGTGTCCATTTCCTACGACGATAACTATTACACCCACGGGCACCTGGTGAATTTTAAGCATCTCATTTTATAATATAGATTAGGTGCCCGTGGTGTAATAGTTATCGTCGCAGGATATGGACACGGCGACACGAGTTCAAATCCTGGACCTGACTGATTGCATTTCACATAGCACTAATACCCTTGGGAAAGGTATGAATCCAAATATTCTCCCTCCAGCTATGGGTAAATAGTAGGGCAGACTAGGTTCTTCAGCCTTGGTGAAGCAACTAGTCTAGGAGAAGGAATACTCTGAATTCAAACCTGTTAAACTCTGCTTAAAAATTGACCTTGTGTCATATCCTGCCCGAGCGGAGGGGTTGGTAAATACAATAATATAGATTATTTTTATTAATTTTGGCTGTTCTTTTGGTTCAATTTCTCCCTCCAACTTTGGCAAGTTATCATTTTGACGGTGAAAAACGGTGCAAATTGTAACCAATTCACACTTAATCTGTTTGGGTAAAACTCTAACTCATACTTGCTTTTGTCCCAGAAAAAACCTGGTTAAATACCCGATCTGTTGTGCCATTTGAACTACAAAGAGCCATTGGTTTGCAGTAGCTTTAATCAAACATATAAATTTATCCTCCCCATTCTGTATTTGGTACCACGTTTGTTATTACTTAAACATGAGTATTTTTAATTGCACCTTTTTATCGAAATGAGGGTTTCTATGGCTTAGTGGCAGAAATACTGCACTTTAACATCATAGTAAGTGAGTTTGAACTCCAGTCACACATGTTCATTTTCAGACTAAAACACTTGAGAAAGCTACGAACCTTCTTGTTCTCTTCACAGGTATTGGTTAAAAAGTACTGCTACTGTTCTTCTATAAGGATAGCTTTGTGTTATAACTCGTATATTCAAGTTAATAGAGAAAGAAGAAAAACACATTTAGCATTAGGACCTTGAATAAGTTCTTGCTGATTTTTCACAAAAAGTAATGTTTTTATCTTAAATAATTATGAAGAAACATGTCATTGAATGTATTGTCCATCACTAGCCACTATTTTTTCCCATCTATCTGGCAGCATTTGAATTCCACTTCAGAAAAATGCCACATCTTTTGAGGCTAACCATGAGTCAACCCATTTTTTAAATTTTTTTATTTTTATAAGATTGAAAGTCCTGCCTAGCCAGGCATATCTGCCATCGATTGGAACAAGCGATAATTGGATGAGGCAAAGTCTAGTGAATATGGTGGGTGGGGTAAGACTTCCCATTTAAGTGTTTGCAAGTAGGTTTTCACCTACTTTGCAACATGTGATCTAGTGTTGTCATGTTGCAAAATCACTTTCTTTTATCTCTACTTGTATAGTGGCTGTTTTTCTTCAATTATTGGCTCAAATGCATCAGTCATAGACAGTAGTGATCTCCCATGATGGTTTTTGTCAGTTTGATCAGCTCATAATAAACTTCACCCAGCTGATCCCACCAAATGCGGACGAAAAGCTTCTGAACCATGGATATTCGGCTTGCCTCTAATGGTGATGTATAGCTGGGCTTAACCCATGATCTTTTAAGCTTAGGATTATCATAGTGTATCCACTTTTTGCAAAAAACCTTTCCTTTTCTGCTGTTGAAGTAGCTGTTCACATGTGACAAGATTCTGTTTGATATCTTTCAGCTTCAGCTTGTACGGCAGCCAATGTCCTTGCTTTTGAATCATTCCTAATCCTTTCAAACATTTCCAAACTGTCGTGTGATCAACTCCTAATGATTCTGCACGTTTAACTTGCACCTGACATGAGTCTTCATGAAATAATGCCTTTAATTCTTCGTCTTCAGAGGTTCTTTTTCTTGAACATGAAAACCATTATTTTTTAAGTGTCTGAACTAATCTCTACATGTTATTTCCTACAGAGCATGGTCACAATAAGTCTCAGCAAGAATTTTGTGTGCTTCAACTGCAGATTTCTTTTGAATAAAGTATGGCAGTAAAATACACTTTCTCTTTGGTACAAAATCTGACACGAAAAACAAAGTTGTTTACACTTTATTGAAATGACATTCACTGAATTTCAAGCTTGATTATTGTTCTTTCTTATAGATGCATTACCATTTGGAACTACATGCAGTTCTGGGAATGCCACCTGTTGGAAAACAGTGAGAACTTATTTAAGGTCCTAATAGTTCAATAAGGAAATTAGTTTTACTACACAAGATAGAGTGAAAGAACAATCAGTACTTGACAGATGGCATTCACGAGTCTCATTTCCCTCTCTTGTATGAGGGTTGGTTATTCATAGGAAACAGATGATTCCATTATCTTGCCTTTAGGTAGTATATGATGCATTGACATTAAATAACCCACAAAGATTGATTTACCATTAAGCAAAGAAATCTTTTTATCTTTCTTTTATTACTGATGCTGTCTTCATCATCGTTATCAATTATAATTTTAACTATTATCGACTGGATGTTTCATCCCTTCTCCTAATTGATATAATACACTGTATTTGATTATTTCTCTGTCTTTTCTATTTAAAGTGGAAGACTCCAATTTTTATTTATTTTCTAAGTCAGTTATGTGAAAAATGGATAATAAGAGGAAATTTCTTTTAGAGTTAATGGGTGAAATTCATGGGAACACCTTAATATATGGCATCAAATCAAAAACATGTTAGCAATAGCATCCCCCCACCACCACCACCAACAAAATCCAATTCCATCCTACAATTTCCCAAAGGAATGCTTCTTGGAGATGAGGATCTCAATCAAATTTAAAAATTCTCTTGTCAATTGTAATTTGCAACTGCAAAAAATGTCAGGAAGTAGACCTTCAGGGTTACAATAAAAATTTCTAAGTGTGTAACCTCTTTCACTGTTTCCTCCTTCCAGTTTTTTTTTTTTTTTTTTTTTTTTTTTTTGTATCAGTTTCTCTGTACACGTAAAGGTTGGAATACTAATATGATTGTGCGTGCGAGTGTCTAAGGCTTTTCTGAATATAGTTTTGTCTTATATTGGGATGTCCTAGTGACCATGATTTTATTTTTCTCTTGATAAATGTGGATGAAATGAGATTTTCTTTGGTTATTTCTCCTCAAAACTTTTGAGAAGACTAATCTGACAAAGTTTATCATGGAATGACTGCATCCTAGTATTGTGGAAAATGCAATAGGCGACCTAAGCTCAAATCCAGGATAAAGCTCTTTGGATTTGAGTCTCTGCTAAGACCTTTGGAAAAATCATGAATCCATTTTTTTTGCCTACCTTCTGTTATAGATAAATAATGACAGATGAAATTCTTTAATCTTGATTAGGCAACTAGTTTCAGGGAAAGAAAAGGCTGAATTAGAACCAGCTTTACTCTGCTTAAGGATTGATCTTGTCATATCCTTCCTGTGGTAAAGGGTTTGATCATTACATACAGTAAGTAGCCTCCCATCACCACACACACACTATCACCTTAACTTACACCTGTTAACATCTGTGGTAGGCCTGCGACAGTATGTCTATTCTTTATTTTTCTGGGTGGTTTTTTAATATATAAAAATGTTCCTTGGTTTCTCCATAAGAAAACCAAAAAAGTGCATGTATGTCATCTGATGAGTCAAGAAACAACTCAAAATAAGTTTATAAAAGCACAGTAACTGTTTTCTTCCCTTGCATTACATATATATATATATATATATATATATATATATATATATATATATATAAATTGATAACAATGATCCAAGTGGAAGGAGAGGTTTATTGAGATTGGCACTATAGCGTTTCACTTCTACTGAACCATCATCAGGACCATGAAGGGGGATATTGGTCAACGATGGATGTTTAAAATGCAAAATACAAAAACCTAGGGGAAAATTTATATAATGTGAAAAAGTTGGCCGTTTAATTGGTGAATTAAATTACATCATTTGACTTATTAGGAATATTGTATAGAATTTATGTTACGTATATTTATCAAGAAAGATTTTGAGTTATAAGGAAGAAAAAGAAAAAAAATCCACTTGGATCGTTGTTATCAATTTTTATACATATTGTCAGATTACAATCCTTTATTTACTTTATATATATATATATATATATATATATATATATATATATATAATTCAGTCACTCACACGCATTAAAAAATATAAATTTAAATGGAATACAGCTGATTTGAATTGAGAACTTACCTTTTCCTAGACTGGTTGCTTTGGTAAGGCTGAAAAGCCCAGTCTATCCTTATATTTATCCATGTGGGTTAGGCTACTGTAGAGCGTATTACCACAGGCATACCATATCAGTGATGGTGCTTTTGGTTTCAGTACCATGTTGGTTATTTACTGCTAAGATTTGAGACAAGGTAGTTATGGCTAAGTGGCTAAAAAATACTGGATAGTGATATCAAAGTGAGTTTGAATCCCAGTTGCACTATTGTTCACTTTCAGACTAATACCCTTGTGAAAGGTATACCTCCTGCCTTATTCCTTGAGCTAGGGCTTAGTGTTGTAATGGAATATCCCACAGCCCTCTCAGTCATGTGGAGTGACAATACATACCGTGACCATGGCATTGTACCTGCATGCCTCACTATTCCTAATTGTATCTCTCTTGCAATAAAACCCTTTCTTTATTCTATGAATGTGTTGATTGTCTCTTTCCACTCAAGTGCCACCTTGTCTGATTGTATCCCTTTTAAGGACACAACTAATAGTATCATTGCTGCTCTTCTACAAGATGGCTTTGGCAATAAATTACCCACAAAGATTGGTATGCTATTAAACAAAGAAACCAAGCCAAATCAAGATTAGAGAGATCAGTCTTATCTATTATTTACTAAGAGGTGGGTAGGAAATGTGTTTCCCAGTGTCAGTGACATGAAGTAAACAGTCTTTCCTGGATTTGAACTTGATAATCCATTTTCTATGATGCCAGCCATTTTTCTGCCCATGCCTCTACACATACAAACGTCTGCAAAATTTGATCAAAGAATACCGAGACTGAAACCAAAAAAAAAAAATTTTTTTTTTTTTTTCATTTTAAAATTCATATGTTGACGTGTGTGCACAGCTGAGTAATCTATATAATTAGTTGAGGTCTTGACATCTAGACGAGTCATTACAAGTTCTTGATACTTTTCAATCAGTAGTCTTTTTGGCAAAATACAATTATCCTTGTGTGGCACCCTCCATACTCACTTATTGTGGCTCTGTTTGACTTGTTTCTTAAATTGAAAATTCATCTCAAGAGTAAGATTTGAGGAGGCAAAAGACATTAAGCAGGAAAATGATGCTGCTACTTCACACTCTATCAAGATTCAAATAGGCTTCAATGGAAATTTCTGTGATGAAATTATTTTAAAGAAAATTAATACTTCACTTGTTTATTTCCGTCTTGAGATAAATACCCTTAGTTTCTATAGGTTTTGAACACACTCTGTGTGTGTGTGTGTGTGTGTGTGTGTGTGTACACACACATATAATGGTTAATGTTCACCAATCGTCCTGGAGACCAGGGCTCAACCCAGATCAAAGACACAAAAAAATGGTACTTAATGTCTCCTTGCTTAACACTCAGAATTATAAGGTACAGATCAAGGGTAAAGTAGAGCAATTCAGGGAAAAGAGTAGCATCCTCCTCTACACCTTAGTGAAGTAGCTATTGAAAAGGGAGCCTTCATCTTGCCCTCCACTACAGTGGACCAGCTTACTTATAGATATTACAAAGAAAATGACACGTCTGGAAAAGAAAAGAAAAGAATAAAAGAAAACAAAAAATGAATGAGTTGCAATACTGACTTTGTTGGGGGCGGGGAACAAGTTGCAATGCAATTAATATTGGAAAAGTGCTCTGCATGAACATAGTGCTGGTTTAGAGAACTGGATAAGTAATAGTTATACCTAGCTTTTTACCAAAAAGGATCTTCGGGAAAAACTCTCTCTTTTTCTCTCTCTCCTTTTTATTTATATATATATATATATATATATATATATATATATATATATATATATATGCTGAATTTGTTGTTTTATAAACATATTGTGACTTACTTATGTTGAATATTTCATTAGGTTATTTAACTGCTGTATTTTTGGTTTGGTTTTATGGCATATCAAAAATTGTAGGTCATTTAATGCCAAATCCTTTTTATACATGTATATATCAAATATATGATTGCTAACACATTCTGTAGATATCAATTTTAAATGAGCCTGAACTTTTTTTTTTTCATATATTTAAATGGTTTCACTTATTTCTATCTATTATGAGTAATTTGATTTACTATTAATTGTTTGTTTGCACACAGTTTAATGTTTTCAAGTATTGCTATATATCCCAAACAATTCAATTAAGCATCAGTCATTTGTTTACTTACAATTGAATGATGAAACAGTTCTATTTCAAACAATTCAGTTTAATATGAGTATACAGTTTAAATGTCAAAGAGTTCTAGTTGACCCATAGATAGAAGCCTATTAGGTGCTACTTCTCCGAGCCAGAGTAAACCTAGGGATGATGGCAATGAAAAGATCCTCTGTATTCTCTAAAGCCCCTGCGTTACTGGAGCCTCACTATCAGATTATTCAGTGTCATATCCAGGACACTTGTTAAGGGAGTCTTTTCCCTCTGTAGAGATGCAGTTGGTGTATTCTGGAGTCCCAGCCGACTGGGCCAGCAATATTTTTTCTTGATTCTCTGATTTTTTTTTCTTGTTTTCTAAATTGTAAAAGTAAGATTTGAGGATGCAAAGGAGATTTGCATCATATCAAAATTAGATTCGGAAGTGCTTTGACTAATCAAAAACTAGCTGGTATAAATTTGCCGAATGCCGAGAGGAAGCTTCTTGAAGAAAATTAGAAACATAACAATGCAGCTGCCTACCATATCAAAAAATGTTTGAAAGGTGCTTCACTTGATGGAAATTTTGATGTGTTGAAACAAGTAGGATTATTTTAAAGAAAATAATTATTTTACTCATTCATTTCTATCTTGAGAAATATAGCTTCAGTCTCCATAGTTTGTGAACACATCTTTTGTGTGTGTGTGTGTGTGTGTGTGTGTGTGTGTGTGTGTTTTATTTTTTTAAAAATATTTTTGTTGATTTATTTTCTCGTTTTAATTTTGAATTCTTCATTAGATTACTTATTCAATTAAAATTCTTCTTTCTTTTTATCTTCGATTTTTAATTCCAATAATTGCACTGTATATTTTTCCCTCATTTTGCTTGTATCCCCCACATTGACAAAATAGCAATGCAATACTTCATGAGTGTCCATTACTCTTCTGTCAACCCAGTTGATAGCGTGGTTGTAGTAATGCTGGAGCTTTGGGGAATGCTGAGTATCCCTTCATTGCCATTGCTCCCAGGTCCACTCTCGCCTGGAGTGGTGGTACCTAATAAGGTCCTATCTATCGGTCAAATATAACTGTTTTACATTTAAACTGAATGCAAACAAATGACTTAGGCCAAATTGAATTGTTAGAAACAGAACTGTTTGATCATTTAACTGTGTATATAAATGACTGATGTTTAATTGAATTGTTAATGATACATAGCAATACTTGGAACCATATAACTTAGCTGACTTATGTTTACAAATCATATATATCTAATATATATGTATAAATTGGATTTGACATTAAATAACCTCTAATGTCTAATTGAATTGTTAATAACAATACTTGGAACTATCTAACTTTGTTGGCCTATGTTAAAAATTGAATTATTGGAAATAGAACTGTTTGATAATTTAACTGGGTGTATCTACAAAATGTGTTTACAAATCATATATTTAATATATATATATATATACGTACCGGACATTGGCCTCGCGGTTAGAGTGTTCGCCAATGGCCCGGGAGACCTGGGTTCAATCCCAGGTCGAGTCATACCAAAGACTCAAAAAATGGTACTTGATGCCTCCTTGCTTAACACTCAGCATTATAAGGTGCAGATCAAGGGTAAAGTAGACTCAAAAAATGGTACTTGATGCCTCCTTGCTTAACACTCAGCATTATAAGGTGCAGATCAAGGGTGAAGTAGAGCCCTCCCCTACATCTTGGTGTAGTAGCTATTGAAAAGGGAGCCTTCGGGTTACCCTCGACTATGGTCGCCAACTTTACTTTTTACTTATATATAAACAGGATTTGCTATTAAATAACCCACAATGGTTGATATGCCATAAAACTAAACAATTCTTCTGTATTAAATGCACAAAGGATCTCTCTCTCTCTCTCTCTCTCAACACGTATACTTATTTCTCCACCTACTTACCATTAGAGTATCTCAGCCCCACCTCTTCCCAACTCCCATGTTATAGTCCTTTGTTTTATTTTCTGGATTTTGTATCTTCTATTTTTCTGTTATTCCTTATGTTTTTTGTAACAGTTTTTGGTAATCGTAATTAGTATCTTTTATTTCCCAGAATTGACACATCCACACGGTCCTAAATGCTGTTGAATCCACTTGATTCTTATATAACATGGTAGTGTCTGTGACTCTGGGTATCATTACTAAACTGAATTATTTGAAATTTAATTTGGCATTAAGTGACCTGAAAAGGGTTGATAAGTTGTATTTCTACATTTGTCTGACAAATGCCTATAGCATGAAACCCAGGGTCACCGACACTACAATATATAAAAGCTCTTTCATTAATATCAAGTACTATTTGATAATATTACAAAATTTGGTTCACCATTAACTCACTAAATGAGCTAGTGATAACCGCAAACCTTTACAATATATATATATAAAGCTGGAGAGGTTATGTAGATTCTGTGTGAGTGTGTGTATATATATATATATATATATAAAAGAGATAGATATGGCCTAATGAGTAGAGTATTTGCCAATGGTCTGGGAGACCAGGGCTTCAATCCCAGGTCAAGTCATACCAAAAACTCTAAAAACGGTACTTGATGCCACCTTGCTTACCACTCTGCATTATAAGGTATATATCAAGTGTAAAGTTGACTAAACCAGGGAATGAAGTAGCGCTCTCCCCTACACCTTGGTATAATAGCTATTAAAAATGGAGCCTGCAGGTGACCCTTGACTACAGTCACCAACTTTTCACTTTATATATAGTCCATCACCTCTCTAGCCTTGTGTATAGTCTATAGAATTGCTGATTGCCCAGTCAGCTGGGGCTGTAGAATACACCGACTGCACCTCTGCAGAGGGGTAAGACCCCCCACAACGAGTGTCCTGGATATGACACTAAACAATCTGATGGTGAGGTTCCAGCAGTACTGGAGCTTTGGGGAATGCGGAGTACCCCTTCATTGCCATCGCTCCCAGGTCCACACTAGCCCGGAGTGGTAGCACCTGATAAGGGTCCTATCTATGGGTTAAATAGAATTAACAGCATGCTAAAATTAATTGTTTGAGTAAAACTGAATAGTTTGAAATAGGAATGACTTTTACAATTAAACCGTACTTACATTTAAACTGCGTGCTTATGCTTAACTGAATTATTTCAAATAGAACTGTTTGTCGACATTAAAACTGGATTTACACTTAACCGAATTGTTACATATAACTGCTTGAATAGTTAGAAATGGAAATGTTTTTGACCATTAAACAGTGTACTTATGCTAAACTGAACTGTTTTAAATAGAACAGATTTACATAAAGGTGGATTTGGCGTTAAATAACCTACAAAGGTTGGTATGCCATAAAACCCAACAAACCAAACCATCAGAATTGCTGAGTTCAATTTTTGCTATTTTCCTTTTTCTTATACTTGTTTTTTTTTTTTTTCTCTGTGTGTGTGTGTGTGTGTGTTTCGTTCTTTGTTTTTTTACTACTTTTAAAAGACTATGTAGAAAAATAAAGAGCGGAAATGAAAGGGAAGGTTTTGCTTGTTTAAAATCAATATTTAGAATTTATTGATGAACCACTAATTGCTAATATTAAACTCAAGATGTCTTGTAGATATTAGAAGTGGATTAAAAATCCTGCTCCCACCATTTCACACCCTTCCTTTCTTCATTGGGCGACTGTGTGTACAGTCATTTTTTTAAAAAAGTAAATTATTTTTGGCAAATATTAATTTTTCAACATAATCTTTTTCCTTGTCAGTATATTTATAATTCAGTGGTGAATATCACTGATTGAACATTGTATTGTTAAAATTTCAGAACAAAATTTCAATGATTGACTATATCAGGTTGCAAGTTTATAAATATATATAGACATGCACACACACGCATTTTTTTTTTTTTTTTCGAAAGAAGGAACTAGATTATGTGTGGAGATTTTTTTTCATTATGTGGACATTAGATACTGTCTTAATGACTTACTAAGAGCTTTGGTAAGAAAGCGTCAATGGAATCCATGCTGTTGACATATCTTGATGATGACGACTCATAAAAACCAATTAAAGATTTTAAAAAAAAGAAAATGGGGAGGTGGTTATTTCTTATTTCATATTTCCTCTTTTAAAATGTTATTTAGTTTTATTTTATTTAGTTTTTTATTTTTTCAATTGAATTTTTAATTTTAGAAAAAATTTATTTTTTATTTTTTGAGATAATTTATAGTTGTAAGACCGCCTTATTGGGAATAAGTATCATTGTTATGATAAAAATAGGTTGACTTTATTTTAGTTGTTCGTTTTTGGAGCTGTGAATTTATATAGTTCATATATATGAATTCTCCCCCACCCCACCATTAATAACATTTGTTCCTTTGTTTGTTAAAACAATGATTGATTAAACAAGTGTATTAATTTTGATTCTTGAAGTTGATGTGGAAGGATAGATGGATTTAATCTTTAAAAAATTGGCTCAAATAATGAGGATAAAATAATAAGACATGGAAACTGGAGTGTAATATTGAGGGAGCATATAAAGAAGAGTGACAAGAAGAATAAAAAAAATTACAGTTACTGGGAGAGATTGGAGGAATTAGAATAAACATCTTCACTAGAAAGAAGATTAAGAGGTAATCTAATTGAAACTTTCAAGATAATGAAATTTCTAATCATGGTCGTCATTTCTTTTAATATTTCTCAAACTGGAAATTTACTATCAAGGTAAATTTCAAAAACTAAGTATACTAACCAAATTTTTACTAATAAAATAATATATTTTTGGAACAAATGACCTAATCTCATCAAAAACAGCAATGCTATATAAGATTGAATTGGATGATTTAAAAAATAAATAATGGTAAGAAGAATTTTGGGGAGAATTTATTTGAACTATCAAATGAATTACTTAAATCAATTTGATCTGTATATAAATATTGTGTCAATATTGTATATGTTCTATGCAAAGATTTATTTTTCTTTTCCTTAAAGGTTGGTAGGAAAAAAAGGGTCATAACAAAAATAAATTATAATAAAGGAAAAGGTTTTGTTATTTTATTCAATTTAAAAAAAAATCCAAACCTGAAATAACATTTATTTCTAATTAAAATGTTGCAGTAATCATTAATACATCAAGTCCAGTGTCTGGGTTGTTTCTTGATACATGTGTCTGGCTCAAAATCAAGGCTGAGTAAACTGAACAGTTTTTATCCTCTTCTCCCTATATTATTGATAGTGCCATATTAAAAAAAAAAAGAATAGAAGCAAAAGAGCCTTGCATAGAATCAAAATACAATGAATTCTTAAACACTGAAAGTGTTTGAAAGGGGGAAGGGGAAGCATTGGGAGGAACAGTGGAAAGAAAGTCAAAGATAATCTGTGTTTAATCATAATCTTTCCTGAGCAACTGATGAAAAATGGCTTAAAAGAACCTGGCTACTTCTTTTTTTTAAAAATACCATCCCTATAAGCACTATTTTCTTTCAAAATTTAAAAAAAAATTTCCAAGAAAATATTCTTGCTTCTCAGCTTTATTATTCTCTTCATAAATATCCATTGTTTTATGAAATATATCTGATATGTGTGTGTAAATGGTTTTCAAATTTGAACATTTAAGAATTAAGGAGTCTATCTCAAAAGCAATCATAACTGAATAGAGGCTGTTTGATAAAATTCAAGGTACAATTATTGGCCAGTCTTTTTTTTAACACACACATACACAACCCTGTGTGCGTATGTACATACAGTCTCATAAACTTGTATGTGTGCATACATACTCACTCAGAGGTATGTGTGCATGCAAACAAACTCATGTCTACTTACATGCACACACACACACACACACACACACACACGAGTTAATTTTCTGTACAATAATTGAATAACTAATATAGAAAAGTACCGACGGATACTTATTCTACTGTGTGTGTGTGTGTGTGTGTATTACACACACACACACAAGTTAATTATCTGTACTTTTAGTACAAGAATCGAATAACAGAAATAGAAAAGTACCCACGTATACACACTCTACTGTGTGTGTGTGTGTGTGTGTGTTCCCCCCCTCCATTTTTTTTTTTTTTTTTTTTTTTGAATAAAGTTATATATTAATCTAGTAAGGTCTTTTTGGTGGCCTAATATTTTTTTTATGTCATTAAAAATTTTGATTATTTTATGCTAAAAACTAAAGTCATTTGTGTTTTTTGATGAGTGTTTTCACTTGGCATAATTAAACAAGTTTGCATTATTATTGATGTTACGATTTTATAAAAAAAAAATAACTTTCAATAATTTTTTTTTTTTTTTTGGTCCATACATAAATGCAATTATTCAAAAATCTTACCTTCTGTCAAAATGATATTATTTTTGTTTTATTTCTATTTTATTCATTGTAGTGTTGAAAAATGTCATTCATTATGACAAAACCTTAAAAAGAATATCTTTCAAGAATTTTATTACTTTCACCAATATAATTGAAGCTCATGTCTGATTAATTTTACTCTGGCTTTTTTCCTTCTTTTATATTCGATAAGAAGATTCTCATTTTATTATATCACTATCATAATGATGAATGGTTTGCACAAATTAGAGATTTTTGTCCTTAATATTTAGGTTACATCTAATTTCCTTAGCTTTCTAATAATGTAGGTAATAATGAATCAAGTAATTTTCTCTTAGTAATATAATTGTTAGTAGGTTAGTCTAACAGACCATTGCTATTATGTTTGTTTCTCACTGGGTGTCTAGTACTTCTCGTCTTATGCTTAAGCAAAACTTAGTAAATAGTAAGCAACTTTTTGATTCTTCCTCTTCTTATAATTATGGTCTAATGAGTAGTGTGTTTGCCAATGTTTCAATCTCAGGTTGAGTCATACCAAAGACTCAAAAAAAATGTTACTTGATGCCGCCTTGCTTAATACTCAGCATTATAAGTTGAGCAATCCAGGTAAAGCAGTAGCGTCCTCCCCTACACTGCAGTGTAGTAGCTATTGAAAAGGGAGCCTTTGGGTCACCCTCAACTAAGGTTATCAACTTTATCATTATTATTATTATTATTATTTATATTATTATTAGCAGGACTTACCTATATTACAGTCAGCTGTTAAGATGGTCATTATTAAAAGTCAAGAATATAGTGCCTTTCATTAATGTTAAAGATAATTATTCTGAAGGCTGAAAAAGCTGTGGAACATAAAGGTGATGATGATTGTTGCAGCTCTTGGAACAGTTTCCAAAAGCTTCAGAAAGAGACTGGAAAGAAACTGGAGATTAAAGAAAGAATTGAGACTACCCAGACCACAGCACTGATGAAAAAATCAGAATATTTAAGAGTCCTAGAAACTGGAGGAGACTTGCTGTCACTCAGAATTCAGTGAAAACCATCAGTTAAAACTGGTGTGAAAAACTTGCAAGGAGAAAAATAATAATAAGACACAATTGATTTTAAGATCAATACAAGTGCTATTTTCCAATTGTCTTGAAGTGGTTTATTTATTTTTTCCCCCGTGTGGATGTGTGTATTCTCCGCTGGATGTTCATTTTAATGCATTTTCTTAAAGAATAGCAATGTGTTAATAACACTGTCAATTAGATTATGGATTAAGTTTTTGATAAAAATATGGTTGATTAAACTTAAATAATTTTAGGTAGCCTCCATGACAGTTTCTTGGATTGCAAACCATCTGACTTTATCTTATCTCTTTCTCACCCTCTCCTTTCATCCCATCTCTCTCTCTTTCTCTCTCTTGTATACACTGTCCTTTCGTCCCATCTCTCTCTCTCATGTATACTCTCTCCTTTTGTCCCATCTCTCTCCTTTCATCTCATTTCTCTCTCATATATATACTCTCTTCTTCCATCCCATCTCTCTCTGTCTCCCTCTCATGTGTATACTATCTCCTTTCGTCCCATCTTTCTCTCTCACACACACACACACACACACACACACACACACACGTGTACACCCTCTCCGTTCATCCAATTCCTCTCTTTATGGGAAGTTTACCTTAAGAATACGGGGTGTCCTCGTGGTGTAATGGTTAAAGTGATGGACTCTGGAATTGTAGGAAGTGAGTTCAAATTCTAGTTGTGCTATTATGTTCACTTTCGGAAAAATACCTTTGAGAAAGGTATTACTCCCTTGTCCTTCCAGCTCTGGTTTAAATAGTAACACTACTGTTCTTCTAGAAGGGTGGCTTTGCATTAAATAAGCTACTAAGGTTGATATGCCTTTAAACAAGAGAAACCAAACCTTAAGATTAAATGGCTCTTTTTTTTTTTTTACATTTTGTTGAAAGATGGACTTTATTCTCAAATTCTTACCTTATAAAAACTACAGAAAGTACTTCTGAGCCAGCCGCCCAATCAACTGAGGCTCTAGAATATGCTGATTGCATCTCTGCAGAAAGGTAAGACACCCCTCCCCATCCCAACAAGTGTCTTGAATATGACATTAAATTATATCTGATTATATTTACCAACCCCTCCGCTCGGGCAGGATATGACACAAGGTCAATTTTTAAGTGGAGTTTAACAGGTTTTGAATTCAGAGTTTTCATTCTCCTAGACTAGTTGCCTCACCAAAGCTGAAGAACCTAGTCTGCCCAACTATTTACCCATAGCTGGAGGGAGAATAATTGGATTTATACCTTTCCCAAGGGTATTAGTGCTATGTGAAATGCAATCAGTCAGGTCCAGGATTTGAACTCGTGTCGCTGTGTCCATTTCCTACAATGATAACCATTACACCATTATCTAATAGTGAGACTCCAGTCATGGAGTACTCCTTCATTACCATTCCTTTCAGGTTCACCTGACCCAGACGAGGTTGAAGCTGTGGGGTCAGATATTTAAACTTTTTCTACACTTGAAACCATTTAACTGTACAAAAGAATGATGTTAAATTGAATTATTTTTGTTAAACAGAAATACTTGAAACCATTTAATTATGTGCAAACAAATGAGCTCTGGCTCATTTAAAAATGTTACTTACAGACTATTTAGAAATCATATTTGATATATCTGAGTATTAACAGGATTTGACATTAAATAACCTAGAAGAGTTGATATGCCATAAAACACGACCAACCAATCAACCATCTGAGCCGGTGTTCTGTTGTCTTAAAACTCCCAGTCCGCTGCCTTGTTTGGGTATTACTGGTTCTGTTGGTGAGGAGACAGTTCTGGAGCTCCGGGGGTGTGGAGTACCCCATCATTACCATTATTCCCACTTCCTTTCCGAATCAGACTGGTAGTCTCTGTTTAAGCTCCATATTTGGGGCAAAAAAGTCTGCTTGAAAGTTATTTGTATTCAATAGGAGTATTTGATGTCATATAACTGTAAATTATTTGTATTAGGAAAAGTTAGTTGAAACTATAATTGTTTTGAGGATTATTATTAGTTACTTGAAGTCATATAACTATATGCAACTTAGTGAATAGAAATAATTACTGGAAACCACAAAGTCATCATAATCTGATAGGAATACTTGAAACCACACAACTCTGTGTAAATTATTTATATTAAATAGGTATACTTGATGAAATAACTATACAAAAAAGGTTAATATAAACATACAATGTGTGTGTCTCCCTAACCTCTCGGCATAAAATAATCCAAGGAGGGTTGGCATGACATTGAAATCCATAAAACGTCCACTCTGTTTTTCATCTCCTATTATTAAAATATGGCTCTAGATTTGTTTGATTAGTTTTCAAAACCCAAGTTTCTATCATAATTTATCTCTTTATTAACTGACAGGTTTGAGGCTAAATTAAATCTAAATACAACGATTTTCAATATTAATTTAAGCATAAAATTAGATATGTATTTAAAAATTTTTTTCTGAATCTTAATTACTTTCAATACAACCATTTTAAAAGGTATAAATATAATTTTCATTTGTTAGCAATATATTGTGAATTGTATTTAAACTATATTCTATTTTCTATACATATCTGTTTTTTTTTCCCTCTCTTTCCCCCCCCCCATTTTCTATGTCATTTTTGGAATGAAAAGAGAAATTTGAATTTCCTTGTGGGTGGGAGGAACAGCTATGACATCTATTTTCTTGGAAGTTATCCTAAATAATTGTACCAATACGGTTTTTTTTTTTTTTTTTTTTACTTTGTATTCATTAGAAAGACAAATTTCCAATTTTAATCTTTAAGATATTTAAGAACAAAGCATCCCCTCCCTACTTCTACCTCTATTGTTTTTGTAATGTTATTCTAAATGTGAAACCAACCTTTAACATGTTACCCTCATTAAGTGGTAACTCTGTTCTTTGTGGTTCTTGTAGGTATTTTGTTTATCTTACACACAAACACACACACATAAAGTAAAATGAAGTTGGCAACTGTAGTTGAGGGTGACCAGAAGGCTCCCTTTTCAATAGCTACTACACTGAGGTGTAAGGGAGGGCACTACTCCTTTCTCTGGATTGCTTCACTTTACCCTGAGTGTTAAGCCAGGGAGGTATCAAGGAACATTTTAAAAGTCTTTGTTATGACGCAACCTGGGATTGAACCCAGGTCTCCTGGACTTTTAGTGAACACTCTACCCACCAGACCTATATATATATATATATATATATATATATATAAAACTCATGTTCACATATATCTATATGCATATTGTAATGGTTATAGTCATTGGAAATTGACTACAGTGACACGGGTTCAAATCCTAAATGAGGTTGTTTGTATTTCCCATTGCACTAATACCCTTGAGAAAGGTATAAATTGAATTATTCTCCCTCCAGCTATGGGTAAATAGTGGGGCAAAATGTGTTCTTTAAGCCTTGGTTAGGCAACCAGTCCAAGGGAAGGAAAACTCTAAATTCAAAACTCCTAAACTCTGCTTGACCCTGTGTCATATCTTGTTGTGCAGAAGAGTTGGAAAATACCCACACACATAGACACACCATCATAAGTGTGTGTGTGTGTGTGTGTGTGCGTGCGTATGCATAGACAGGACTAGAATTTAACGTTGGTAATATTTTTAATTGATGAAATCATTATACAATTCTAGATGCACAAAAATGCAGGGCAATGTCCCAATATTTTTTAAGTTTAGAATAAGATAAGAAAAAAGGTGCAATAAAAACTCATGACTCAGGGTTTCATATTGTAGACCACTAGAGAAAAGTAGTATTCCACATGTCTGGAATACCATCACACTTGAGAATTGACAACATGGAACTCTTGAGGTATAAGTTAACTTATTTCATTGTTGTTTTACTTATATGATTGAAATTGTCTATGTATATATGTATGCATGCGTGTGTGCGCACATATATATATTATATATATATATAATGCTTAGGCAGCAAGTCGTTATCTAAACATTTTTGGTTGAATACCGCTGATTGTTTCATTTTTTTTAATTTTTTAATTTTTTTTAAAAATCTTAAAGTGAATGAGCCAATCACATCTATTAAACACACACACCCACACACACCAAATAAATATAAATAAAACTCACCACAACGACCTAACACAATCCCTGAAGATGATCAGCGGAATGGTTGAAAGTGCTTGGTCTAGTATAGGGTACTTCTTTCACCAACTTGACCCAGACATAAGAAGACAATCAGACTTGAACGCCTTCACATGAAAAAAAACAAAAAAAAAAACGATTTGCAGTATTCAACCAGATGTGTGTGTATATGTGTGTGTGTAATGTATCTATAATATATATATATAAGTTGGCGACCATAGTCGAGGGTAACCTGAAGGCTCCCTTTTCGATAGCTACTACACCAAGGTGTAGGGGAGGGCGCTACTCCTTCCCTGGTATATATATATATATATATATATATAAAATGTGTGTGTAGATAATTTATCTGTATGTATATTTATATATATATATATATATGTATGTGTATATATATATATATATATATATATATATATATATATATATATAATGTAGCTGTCCGTCTGTTTTTAATTTGTTTAAATACATACACACAGTGTTTTGTTTTGACTCTGAACCTTCTGGCCATGTTGGATTTATTCAATTGCTCTGATATATTTGAATTCAAATATGATTTTTTTTTTGATTATTTGAAAATGGTTAAATTGGGCAATATCTTCATATTCATTCAAATAACCTGTTATTAAAGGTGTCTCCATAATAATATTATTAAAATCATAATCAGAAATGTTCTTCTCAATGTTTCATAATAAGCACAATATTCTCTACTTAGAAATGTCATTGAATAGATAAAAATAGGGGGGAAAAAATTTAAGTGTGCATTTTTAAGAATTTTTTAAAAAAATCTTTATTGATTGTTATAAAGACCTCTACATAGTATGTTCTTTATTGAATAGTGAATGAAATTGAACAAGTGTTCTTAACACAAAAGAAAACAAATTTTATTTCTTTATGTTAAGAAAAAAAAATGAAAGAGTGTCTATTACATAGCATATTTAATATTTTTTTTTTTTTTGCTTTTAAACCTGTCATTTTCTATATTGTTGTATAGGTAGCAACTTTACATCTATGTTACTCTTAGATATACATGTTGTTTAATTCTCTACATGAAATGATAGTTTAATACATGACAAGAGGGTAGTGTATATTCTTGTTATATATATATATATATATATATATATATAATGGTGGTCCATAGTGATATTAATATTTCTGTTGAGAAAACTGAAGGAGTCTAATTAAGATTTTGTAATTATCTCTGTTATATCCAGTATTTGGATGATTAAAAAAAAAAAAATGATATTTATTACTCATGCATACTCTCCAAAAATGATATGCAGTACTCCTGCATACTCTCTAGTAATGATATTATGAACTTGTCCTTCTCTTCAGAAATAATATTTAGTAGTTGTGCATACTCTCCAGTAATGATATTGAGTACTGGTGCGTACTCTCCAGTAATGATATTCAGTACTGGTGCGTACTCTCCAGTAATGATATTTAGTACTGGTGTGTACTCTCCAGTAATGATATTTAGTACTGGTGCGTACTCTCCAGTAATGATATTCAGTACTGGTGCGTACTCTCCAGTAATGATATTGAGTACTGGTGCGTACTCTCCAGTAATGATATTTAGTACTGGTGCGTACTCTCCAGTAATGATATTGAGTACTGGTGCGTACTCTCCAGTAATGATATTTAGTACTGGTGCGTACTCTCCAGTAATGATATTCAGTACTGGTGCGTACTCTCCAGTAATGATATTCAGTACTGGTGCGTACTCTCCAGTAATGATATTTAGTACTGGTGCGTACTCTCCAGTAATGATATTCAGTACTGGTGTGTACTCTCCAGTAATGATATTCAGTACTTGTGCGTACTCTCCAGTAATGATATTCAGTACTCGTTCTTACTCTCCAGTAATGATATTTAGTACTGGTGCGTACTCTCCAGTAATGATATATGATATTGAGTACTGGTGCGTACTCTCCAGTAATGATATTTAGTACTGGTGCGTACTCTCCAGTAATGATATTTAGTACTGGTGCGTACTCTCCAGTAATGATATTCAGTACTGGTGCGTACTCTCCAGTAATGATATTGAGTACTGGTGCGTACTCTCCAGTAATGATATTTAGTACTGGTGCGTACTCTCCAGTAATGATATTTAGTACTGGTGCGTACTCTCCAGTAATGATATTCAGTACTGGTGCGTACTCTCCAGTAATGATATTCAGTACTGGTGCGTACTCTCCAGTAATGATATTCAGTACTGGTGCGTACTCTCCAGTAATGATATTCAGTACTCGTTCTTACTCTCCAGTAATGATATTTAGTACTGGTGCGTACTCTCCAGTAATGATATTCAGTACTCGTTCTTACTCTCCAGTAATGATATTCAGTACTCGGGCATACTCTAAAACTATCATTCAGTTGTTAATTGAACTGGAAATAGTTTTATTTTCTAAGGTGAACCTTTTTAAACATATGGCACCAATTAAAAATCTTGCAATTATATGATTACACACAAACATATTCTTGTTTACACACACACACACACACACTTTGTCTTGATAGTGAAAAGATGTAGCTATAAGTGCCTGTGTGTGTGTTAGTAGAAATATAGATCTCTTAGTAGCATTGGAATGGAAATAATAGCTTATAGGGAATGAGAACTTAATACATAGAATCTGTCAGAATCTGGAGCAGATACTTATTCAAACACATTACATCGATATCATCATCAAATTGTTTCTTTTTTCTTTTTATTGTTTTGTTACTCCTTTTTTTCTTCTTTTTTTATACCGAGTTTTTTGTTTTGGTTTTTTATTGTTTTTTCCTTTTTTATTAATTCTTTCTTTACTTCTTTTTCTTCCTTTTTGTGTGTTTCTTTGTTTTTTTTTGGTTTTTTTTTTCTCTTCCTTTTTTGTTGTATGTTTTTCTTTTTCTTTACTTTATTAGTTTCTTTTTTTTTTCTTGTTTATTTCTTTCTTTTTAGTTTTTCTTTTTTTGTTTGCTACTTTTTTCTTTTTTGTTTGTTTCTCTTTCTTTTTTATTTTTGTTATTTTTCCTCCTTTTTTGTTTCTTCTTTCTCTCTTTTTTTGTTGTTTGCTTTTTTCATTCCTTTTTCTTTGTTTCTTCTTTCCTATTTTATTGTTTGTTTCTTTATCAATTTTTTCTATTGTTTCTTTCTTTCCCCCTTTGTTTTTTCATTCTCTACACTGTCTTTTTCTTTCTTCTTTCTCTACACTGTCTTTCTTTCTTCTTTCTCTACACTGTCTTTCTTTCTTCTTTCTCTACACTGTCTTTCTTTCTTCTTTCTCTACATTCTTTTTTCTATTTTTTTTTTTTTTTACTACTTTTGTTCTTATTTTACTCTTTCTTTCTTTACTTTTTCTCTTTTACTTTTGAAATCAACTCAAGATACTTTTTAATTTGTATTTTACTCTTTCCCCTTGTATTTTCTAGCTGTACTCCTTCCCCCTTTTCCCCTATCCCTTGTAGTGATAATACATATACAGCAAGTGGAAATTACATGATGCATTTTGCTTCCCCCTCTTCCTTCTCCTCTTTAACCCCCTTTCCTTGACTTCTGCATAGTGGGTACCAAGGGCTGGAGAAAAGGGAAGGTGAATCAGTGACAATTAAGCAACTTCCTACCCCCTCCTCCTTCACTACCAGTATGCATGAAGATAACCTTCTCTTAGACATGCTGGCACCTGGGTGCTGTCTGTTCCAGTCTGGCTGGATCCAAAAAGCCCTCCCATCTAAACCCCTCATACATGCACCCCCAACTCCTTTCAAATTACCTTCACAGCCAATCAATATGTCACCTGACACTTAATTCAGTTTGTTGCCACTGCTGCTTCCTTGTCAGTGGCTGTGGCATTACACCGGTAGTGTACACTGGCACCAGTATATTTCATAGAATTGTATAATTCTTATCGTTACTTCGCTCCTGGAGTTATTTGAGGGGAGGGAGGAAACTATTTAGATAGAATAATAAAATTTTCTTTTTTTCTCTTGATCAAGTTTTTTTTTTTAATTTATTTATTTATTTTTTTTTAATTTTTAGCCTTGTTGTTTCGAATTTTATTTTGTTAAAGGTTCATTTTTCAAATGTTTTGTTAAAAAATATTTTTTAATTTATTAATGTTTGTCTTAACTTTTTAAATGCTTTTATGAAGTTGTTAAAGTGCAATTTAGGTTTTAAAATCTAACTCAACATTTAAAAAAAAAAATCGTATTCTTTTTTTGGTAGTGTGTTTTTCTTTTTATTGTAGTTATATATATGTGTGTGTGATATATGTATGTATGTATATGTGGGTTGATTTTTCCTTCCTTTTTTTAAATATCAAGACAAAAGGATAAAACAGGAGAAAATTATTTATACTACTGTCCCATAATAGTCACTACATTTATATATGAATTTCATACTCTAAATGTAACGACTACTGTTAAACCCCGGTTCTATTTGCTAACTCAAAGACTTATTCAAGCAAATGGCTTCTCAATTTTATTGTTTACATGGCATTTTGACTGGCATATTCTCTGACCTTCTTCAGGTAATATGCATCTCCATAGGGAAAGGTTTCTTTTCTCCTGAGTATAAAGAAAAATTCAATATCAAACAGTTTTTTTTATATGGGTTTTTCCTCAGATCTTCTCACTGAGCTCTTTTTTTTTTTTTTCTCAAGTTGTGGAAGCTGCAGAGTTCAATTTCGTACAGATCTGACTTATAGATTTCACATTTCGGAAAAGAACTCACAAGAACTCTGTGCAAATTCTGTTATTTTTTTTAATTTTTAATTTTTTATTTAGAATATGCTGACTGAATCTCTTGCAATGGGGGCTGTTCTGGGTATAACATAAGATTGTATCTGATAGTGATTTTGAGCTTTGGGGAGTGTGAAGTAGCTCTTTATTGTTAATATTCTCTAGTACTCTCTAACCCAAAGTGGAAGTATCTATTTGAATCCCATGTATGGGTCAATTAGAGCTGTTTGCAAATTATTTGTATTACATAGGAATTCTTGATACCATTGAACTGTATGCAAACAATTACTATTATTAAATAAAAATAATTTAAATTATGAAATTATTTGTATCAAATAATACTTTTTATCACATAACTGCACAAAAAACAAAACTTAAACTATATATTAAAAAAAAACAATGAATATACTATAAAATAAGTACACAATGTGATTCCTTAAATTTAGGCATAGACAGGTTGACATGCTGTTAAAATGAATCAGTACACTGACTGGATCTCTGCAGAGATGTACCCACCCCCACCCCCAACCTCAACAAGTGTCCTGGATATGACACTAAACAATCTGGTCATGAGGCTCCAGTAATGCTGGAGCTTTGGGGATTGCAGAGTTTCCCTTCATTGCCTTTGCTCCTAGGTCCACTTTGGCTCGGTGTGGTAGCACCTGGTAGATCCTATCTGT
>CAUZXS010005201.1:35000-37500 GCA_963585895.1 Sepioteuthis lessoniana | reverse complement strand
TGTTGTGTGTGTGTGTGTGTGTGTCTCCATAGTAATTTCCAAACTGTAGTCGTGCCATTTCTGTGGACTCATTCTGAATATTGATTCTATTGAATATTTCCTTCCAGCATTTCTAATCTGTAGATCTGCTTTCTTTCTTCTTTCTTGTCTTGTCCACCTGTGCATTTTACAAATTACTAATATATATATATATATATATATATATATATATATATTTTTTTTTTTTCTCTTTCTTTTTCACATGTATGTTCATAAATGTTTACTGTTTACCAAGCTTAGTTTACTGTGGTCTAGGAGTGGATAGGAATATTGAGTTTTACCTGTGTAATATCATTATAAAATGTGTAAATATGAATATACTACATACTCCAAAAAATGTATATGATAGGTGTACATACTGCTTTAGGTGTCTGATAATTGTTATATAAATAAGATCTTACACAAACATTTGTGTAGGAGTTGTATATTTATTTGTCTACCTGTGTGGGTGTTATATAAGTATGATTATTATTAGAATTTACTTTTATAAGACAGACAAATATATATGTCTGTCTGTATGTAATATATATATATATATATATATTCAAATTCTATCTGATGAGCTTGAATAAGCAAAATAAATTTATTATGGAAATGGAATAGGATTTCTAAATAACTTGTTTTTTAAACAATTGTATGTGTGTAATATATCATAAAAGTAAATTGTCTGTGTGTGGATATTTCTCTAAGATTTATTGGATTCTTTATAATTAAGTGTATTTACTTATATATAATTTATACTTACACTGAATTATATATATATATATATATATATATATATATATATATACACAGCATTTTCTATTCTAAATATGTTTCATTAAATAAGTACACACAATGTGTCTGTCCTATTTTATATTTGATCTGCTTAAGTTGTTGTATGAGTCATTTGACTTGTGAATGGAATGAATTCAGGAAGGTGCTGTATTTTTCACTAAGTATTTTCAGCTCCAATTGGAGCGATCTTCGTGGGGAACAAATTATGAAAAGACCAACATAATGACAAATCCTATACATTTATATAAAGAGTTCGGAGAGGAAATACATATCTACAAACAAAAGATGTATTCAGAGTATTGCAACTTGGTTATTAAATTTTAAAATTTAAATGAAGATGTACATAGAGGGCTGAGCCACTTTTGATAAACGTCTCACCATCTAGACAGTTTTTATGGATCCGTTAGTGTCAATTTGAAGAGAAAGAAAATTTCAAAAGGAAGTTGTGATACATTTTGAATACCATGTTTCACCAGAAACATGAGATTGTGCAACTGCAGCATTCTTCATGGTGATGAGATCCTGTTCCATTCGACTTTACTTTCTTTCTTTCTTTTTTTTTTTTTTTTTTTTTTCAAGGAGTGGTGGTGGTGGGGGTAAGATTTGGGGATGCTGAGGATAACTGCAGTTTCATATTATGTAAAAATAGGAGTCAGAAGTGCTTTGATGAATTAAAAACTTGGTAAAACAATTGTTGAATTTCAAAGGGACTGAGTGTTTCATTCTTGGCTTGTTAATGTCTTAGTAAATACAGTTTCAATTTTGATAGTTTTTGAACTTGCAATGTTAATTAATGATCTGGTCTTGTTACAGAACAATAAGAAATTCTATCATGGTAAGAGAAGGTTTTACTTGAGAAAGAGAGTACCAAGGTGAATGACTCAACTTGATCTTTTTCCCTTTCATTATCTCTCTCTAACTTTTTTCCCCTTTTCCTCTCTCTCTCTAACTTTTGTCTCTTTTCCTTTCTCTCTCTCTCTCTGACTTTTTGTCTCTTTTCCTCTCTGTTTATAACTTTGTGTCTTTTCTTCTCTGTCTATGATTTTTGTTTCTTTTCTTTCTCTCTCTCTCTCTCTCTCGTCTGTTTTCCTCTCTTTCTCTTTAACTTTTTCTTCTGTTTCTGTAAATTTCTTTTCTTTTTTTTCCTTTCTCTCCCTCTCTTTTTTCTTTTTTGCACTCTCTCATTTTCATCTCTTTAACTTTTGTTTCCACCCCCCACCACTCTCTCCTTTCTGTGTCACTTTGTATTTTTTTTTTTTTCAATTTATCTTTATTTATTTATTTATTTATTTATTTATTTATTTTTTTCAATTTATCTTTTCTCCCAACTTGTTCTCTCTCTGCTTTTTTCCTCTCCTTGCCTTGTTTTTGTGTGAGTGATTCGAAAAGGTTTCAGTCAATTGGTACTCCTGTGTTCTCAAATACCACCCTTGGATTACTAGAAGTTTTGATTTCTATATAATCTCACTATTTGTGATGTTGAACTATGATCCTATTTACCCAACCCCTCCGCTTAGGCAGTATATGACACAAGGTCAATTTTTAAGCGGAGTTTAACAGGTTTGAATTCAGAGTTTTCCTTCTCCTAGACTAGTTGCCTCACCAAGGCTGAAGAACCCAGTCTGTCCTACTATTTACCCATAGCTGGAGGGAGAATAATTGGATTCATACCTTTCCCAAGGGT
>CAUZXS010005201.1:2500-27500 GCA_963585895.1 Sepioteuthis lessoniana | reverse complement strand
TGTGCTTTTTTTTTTTTTTTTTTTTTTTTTAATGGGTGAATTTCTGCAATGGAGCATTTTTTCCCTTACCTCGATGATTTTTTTTTTTTTTTTTTTTTTTTTTTTTCTTTTCTTTCCCCCTTATCAAAATTTATTTCTTTGCTTTGTATCTCATATTTGATTTTTTTTTTTCTTTAAATGCATTATCTTTAATCTCGAACAATTCCCTCTCCCACCTAAGAATATTTATAATTTTTTATAGAGAATTTAATATATACATATATACATATAAGTACTTGATAGTTATAGAACTGTGGGTACATTATTTGTATATGGTAGGAATAAAGTGTGCTGGAAAGGAAAAGAAAACCAAAAAAAAAAACACTACAGAAAAAATGAGAATGTAAACATACGATGAACAGAATTCCCTAACCTCTTGGCATTAAATAACCCCATAAGTGTTGACATACCATTAAAATCAATCAATCAATCATAACCATTCTAATCATGTAGCTGATCAAAATAATGAGGTAGGAGGAACTTTCCAACCTTTTGAAGAATTTCTCATTTAGTGGATAGATAACTTTGCCTGCCTTCTCGCTTTTGTTATTTTGAGAACTCTTGGAGTTTGTGCTGGTTAAGTCTTCTAGTATTGAATATTGACCATAGTATTTTCTGTATTTAGTCATTGGTTCCTGTGCAGTTTGGACAGTGCCAACATCAAAACCTAGTGAAATGAGATAACCTAGGTGTCCTACTTTCATAAATGGGTCGTTGAGCATTGATGTTCCTACTTAATGAGGCTGCTGTCACCAAGCCATGCAACTTAGACTTATTAGTTATTTGGAGGACAACCACTGCACATTTTATTGGTTTCATGAACCAGTTTCTTATGACTGACTTGCCATGCGTACTTAATTAGTGTCTGGCAAACTCTAGAAAGGCATGCTGGGATACACAATTCTGATTATGGTCTTCAAAGTGATTTTATTTTTATTTGTTTTTTTTTCTGCAATGACTCTCTTCAAAATGCTTGAATAACTTGCAAAATTCAGAACATTTCATTATTTCGTCTTTGTTTTCTCTGTGTGTGTGTGTGTGTGTATGTTGGTTTCTTTTCCTCGTTTTGTTACAAAGTTTTTCTGTTGTCCATTTGGATTATAGGAATGCAAGTCTCATCTGAAGCTATTTCATATGATAGGAGGCATGCTTAGGATTATAGTTATCATGGAAGAAAATGGAATCAGCAGACCAGGTTCAAATCCTAGATAAAGCAGTTTGTACTAATGCCTTTGAGAGAGAGAGGGTGTCCATTTGTTCTCTTCCTAGTTGTGGATAAATAGTAGGTTAGGGTTAGATACTTCAGTTTTTTCATGTCTGTTTATCTATCTAAAGAAAGAAGAAAAGATTGATATCAATCTTTTCTTCTTTCTTTTGTAAGGCAACTAATCTGAGAGAAGGAAAGGTGAAGTCAAATCAGCTGTACTTTACTTAAAATTTGATCTTGTAGCAGAGAGTTTTGCTAAATATATACTACTAGTATTAGTAATTGGAAAATTGAAATAAAATATTAAAAAAAATAATATATTGAGGAAGAATAAATTTGTAACTTATCATGAGTCTATACTAGACGACACAGTACCCAGCCTTGAGCTGGGATGAAAGTGAGGTACCTGTTCATCTCTTTCAGTCATGTTCTTGCCTCAAGGAAGAGTATAACCAAAAGGGTTGCGGTCAACCCTGGTTCTTTATTGGTGGGTTGGGTTTCATAACATATCAACCCTTATAGATTTTTTAGTGCCAAATCCTGTTTATATTTCAAAATGAATTGGTCCGCTAAGAGATTGTTATTTTTTTAAAAGAATTTATTTCATTCTTACATATGTGTATGTTTCCAGCTTATTGCTTTCGTTAGAGAACATATGTGGCACATGACCATATGAATGGTCATGTGCCTAATAAGACTCAAACTTGCTCATATGGCTTTGTGCTACATATGTTCTCTGATGAAAGCAACAAGTTGGAAACATGCACATATGCAAGTACGAAATGATGAATTCTTAAAAAATACAAATCTCTATTCATTTTGAAATATGTAGTTTTTTTCTCCCTTTGGACCAACAACAAAAAAAGAGAGAAAAAATTTTTCATATGTGATCTGTAAATGTATAGTTTGTAGGTAACATTTTAAACAGGCCTGAGCTCATTTATTTGTACACTGTTGAATGGTTTCAAGTATTCCTTTTTAACACAAATTATTCTGCTTAAAATTAATCATTTGTTTGCACACAATTAAATGGTTTCAAGTATTCCTATCTAACAAATAATTTTCTTTAGTTTTAATCATTTGTTTGCACACTGTTAAGTTCCAAGAATTCCTATCTAATATTATAGTCTTTTTTAAAAAATTTTTTACCTACAGTTAAATGATTTCAAGTATTCTATGTAACACTTATGATTCAATCTAATATCAGTCATTTGTTTACATGGAGTTAAATGATTAAACAGTTCTATTTGACCTATAAATGGGACTCTGACCAGTACTAACGCTCTGGGTCTGAGTGAACCTGGGAGTAATGGCAATGAAAATGCTCTACATTCCACAATGTTTTAGGACTGGAGCCTCACCATCAGATTATTTAATTTTATATCCAGGACACATATGTGCATGAATTTTTTTTGGAGTGGGTGTAAGTTGTCCATTCCTCCTCCTTCATTAAACTGACCATACATGGCAAACTACAGTTGAGGGTTAGTGGCTCAATACTGGTATGTGGCAAGCCCTTTACTGTTTTGTCTATAAAAGCTCTGTATCCTCAATTCTATTGACTTTTGTACGGACTTTATTCCATACTATGTTGTTGATTACCAAATCATAATATAATTTATTTTCTCAATCAACTGGAGCTGAAGAATACACTGACTTCATCTCTGCAGAGGAGTAAGACCTCCTCCAGCTAGTGTCCTGGATATGACATTAAACAGTTTGATGGTGAGTTTTCAGTAATGCTGGAGCTTTGGTGAATGCAGAGTACCCCTTCTTTGCCATAGCTCTCAGGTTCCCCCTGGCCCAGAGTGGTAGCAATTAATAGAGTCCTATCTGTCGGTCAAATAGAACTGTTTGATATTTAAACTGTGTGCAAACAAATGACTTATGCTAAATTGAATTGCTTGAAATAGAATTGTTTGACATTTAACTTGATGTAAACAAATGACTAATGTTTAATTGAATTTTTAGTAATACAAAGCAATACTTGGAACTATTTAACTTTGTTGACTTATATTTAAAAATCATATGTATCTAAAATATATATATATATATATATATATATATATAAACCAAATTTGGCATTAGGTAACCTCTCATGGTTGATATGCTGTAAAATCCAACCAAACGATTACTTATTTATTTAAATCTACTTAAAAAATGATAGTGTCACATCCTGTCTGTGGCAAAGCATTTGGATAAATCCATCCTAAGTTCAAGTCATTTGAAATTTTTTTATTTTTATAGCATGAAATAAATTCTCTGGCCTTTTGCCTCATTTGTAGAACTAAGTTCTTCGTTGAATGATAAGTTTGATATATACACCAACTACAAAGCTTGTCGTCAGCATTTTGCTGTCTGATCAAGGGAAGTAACTGCAAACTCTTACTTGACCACCCTCTACTGCTTAAAAAAATTTTTTTTTCTTTTCTAAGAAACCTCTTTGAAAATGATTGTCAGAAGTTGGCATATGCACTCTAGATTTGTCTTAAGCCTTGTGGGTAGATATCCCTGCCTTGAAATGCTTTGCACATGTTAACTTTAGTTCATACAGTGCATTTAACTTGCAATGTCGACACATTTAACAAGTTGTCATCATTATCATCGTCATCATTTAAAAAAAAAAAAAAAAAACTTATCTAGTGAGCCCAAATTAAGACATCTGGTTTGCATTAGTTAGGACATAGAATAAATTTTGTGGCTGACTGGTTGAAAACTGAGTGTACATTCACATCGACCATTTTCTTTGGCTTTCTTCTTGTGAACTCTTCCTTTTTACGATAATCATATTTTTTTACCTGTTTCTTTTAAATTCTTTCTCCTTGATTCTTCAAATGTCGTATTTCAGCACCTACTTCCATATGTCCTGGGTATGACTAAACTGCATCTAGTAAGGAGGTTTCAGTTTGGAAAATCTGAGCAGTGTGTAATACTCCTCTAGTGTGGTTACTTTCACTTCCATTCTAACACGGTGTCATATAGTACCTTTTAGTGTCCCACATATGAGTCCCACAGAGCTGTTTGAAAAGTATTAAACAGGATTACTTGGTAGGATATAACTAAATTATATGTATTAGTTACTTGAAACTATAATTGTTTTCTAAAGATTATTATTAATAGCAGCAGTAGTAGTTACTTGAAATCATATAACTGTGTGTGTGGAGGAGCTCATGGTGTAATGGTTAAAGCGCTGGACTGCTGAATCGTAGTAAGCGAGGTCAAACACCAGTCATGCTATTACATTCACTTTACCTTGGGAAAGGCATGAACCCCCTTATCCCCCTAGTTATGGGTTAAATAGTACCACTACTCTTCTAAAAGGATGGTTTGAGCATTAAATAACCTACAAAGGTTGATATGCCATTAAACAAAACAAAACAAAACCATATAACTGCATATGAATGGTTACTTGAAACCATGTTCAAATTGTTTGTATTAGATAGAAAAAAGTAAGTTGGCTGACTGTAGTCAACAGTGACCTGAAGGCTTCCTTTTAGATAGCTACTACACTGAGATATAGAAGAGAGTGCTACTCCTTTCCTTGGATTGCAAGGAGACATCAATTACCACCTTTTGAGTCTTTGGTATGGCTCGACCTGGGATTAAACTCTAATCTCCTGGACCATTGGCGAACACAATTATGCCAATGAGCAGGTTAGATAGAAATACTTCATATATGTGGTCTAAAATGTAATAGAATAGATTACTCACATCGCGTCTGTGTCTGACCGTCAGGAAAAGAAAAAAAAAGGAATGTGAGTTTGTGGACTCCTTATATACGAATAGTGGTAATTTGCATATGAGGAGAAGAAGAGGTAATAAAAAGACCAAATTAGCGAGGCAGGAATGTGTTATTCTGAGAGCGGAGAGCAGACATTGAGTTAAGAGGAGTTGGTGCGAGTTGCAGAGTCGTGTTATTTTGAGAGTGGAGAGCAGACATTGAGTCAAGAGGAGTTGGTGCGAGTTGCAGAGTCGTGTTATTTTGAGAGTTAGTGCAAGCAGCATAGTTGGCGTGAAGGAGTTCCGACCCCCTTTTTTTCTTTATATATATATATATATGTATATAACTGCAAAAACTTGTAAGCTACTAAAATAAGTGTGATTGTTTGATCTTTAGGCATAGAATAAACCTAGATGGATTGATACTATGTTAAGTCTTTGTACTGACTAAAAAATGAACAAAAAAAAATAATGGTTGTAAGCCATAGAAAATTTACCTGATGTATTTTGAATATTTAGAGCATACATTGTAGTAAGGCCTTATGTTTCTTGGAAAATGGTTGCAATGTTTGTTTTTCTGCTTTGTCTTGTTGATTTTATACTATTCAAAATTAAGCTTTGAATGACTAGGTTACTTGAAATAAATATTGTGTTGTTGCTATTGCACGCAGAAAACTTACTAATACAATCCACTCTGAAATGGCAAGGTAACATATCTAGTTGCTTTGTTGTTTCTTATGTACAAAAAAAAAAAGACTCTTTCAAAGCTTCATAATAGATATTTTACATCCTTTTGTGAATTTAGAGTTAAATCATCTTTCCTTTGACTATTTGTATCTCAATGTTCAAAGGTTTTTTTTTTATACAAGTTCAATTGCAAAGAGATTGATTGGATAGAAGATTGAAGATAGCACATTGAACTTTGTAGAATGTAAATTTATTTTTTTTATTTATTGTTGTAAGTATCAGCCTTCTAAACTTGGCCTCCTACAAAACTGATACCATATGTATTGCTTGGCTTTGCTTTCTACAAGACTTTGAAGTGTGTATGTGTGTGGTGGGGTTGATCAAGGGATGTAGATTTTATACCATGAGGTTTTATTCCATTGTCTTACAAAGGAGGTCAGTAGACCAATTAGATTACTTTACTTTCTCAAAGTTTGGTTTGCAGTATGTCTTGGCATTTTGGTTATGTAAATTTCTACTATATGACCAAAGTTAAGCAACATTTGCTCAAGTAAACCAATTGGAAACACCAAATTCTGGGAGTTAACTTGATATTGGTTTCACCACACCACACCACACCACACCACCCTCCACCACCACCGAACTACCCCTTTCTTCTTTGGGTTAATCATTTGCTTCCATTATTTTTTTCTTTTTTTGTCAGTTGTAAATTTTTTTTAATAGTGTATAGTGCACTCTCAGTGGTGTAAATTAGATTTAAAAGTTTTTCATCCAGGGTTTGACTCGTGTAACTTGTTATAACACAAATTTGCTGTTAAAAACTTAGATTTCCAATTTCAACAAAAGTAACCCTGTTCACTAACAGTCATTGTGAGTTTACATGGGAAAGCAACTCTACTTTATTGCCCATGCAGTTTTAACAGTAAACAGCTGTCTTCCAGGGAAAAGGAGTAGCACCCTCCCCTACACTTCAGTGTAGTAGTTATTGAAAAGGGAGCCCTTGCCTCCAACTTTATTTTTTATATATATATATATATATATATATATATATAGTTATTATTTCAACAGGTTTTTTTGTCTTTAGCAAAACATACATACAGTAGTTAATAATAGCTCTATACTTTTTTTTTCCTGTAAATATAGTCCTTTGACACAAATGTTAATGAGTATAAAAACCTTTACAATTATTTCTCTCTGAATAGTTGTTATGGGAAAGTGTTTTTTTGCAGTTTATCCCTTACTGTCTTTATGTATTTGATGTAGATTCATAAAACTTAACCAAACCAGATTGTGTGGCAAGGTTATGTGTGTTCTACTCATGTACTGCCTTGGACCGGAATAGCCTGATCGAGCCCATCCCTCTCCAGGTCTGCCTTACTATTTACCTTTCGCCAGGAAGAGAATAGTTGCATTCATACTTTTCCTAAGGATATTAGTGCTTTGTGAAATTCAAATACCTTTATTTGTTAACAGAATTGGAACAGTCTATCCTTGTGGTTCAAATTAAGGGTTCAGTTCAAGATTCTGTGTGGACTCCCAAGTTTGGCATGAAACACCTGCAGAAAGCTGAAGTGCATATAACAATAAAGCATTGTGATATGTTGTGTTTCGTGGCCGCTGGGTTGGAACACACTTCAGGTACATGGATTAGATCAGTTGTGTTTTGGTTCCGGGAAGCCAGCATTCATGTCAAATGTGCTAAGACTGGCATTCTTGAGCCTCACAGATTTGTCCCCCAGGCTTTAATCCTCCTCTTTAGAGCAAGGTTTATCGCCTGGCTCTTGAGGTGCCATTTTTTTTTTTTTTTTTTTTTTTTTTTCTTAGAGGAATGCTGACAGAGACTGAAGCATTTGTCACGTGATGGCTCACGGAGACGAGGAGGTGGGAATGATACCCCCTCCGTTGAACTAAAAAAATCTAGCAGTCAAAAAGTGACCGTTATGAGAGAATGTGGGTCACACAGATGTTTGCACTTAAGTGACCTTGGGTCGCCGGACATCGGAAGGGGAAAGAAAAATGAAGCCAAATGATTGGCGGGAGCCTCAAACGGAAGTGGGGTCCCCTTCCCCTCAACGGAAAAATACAAAAAAAAAGAGTTTTTGGACAAGTCTCGTGGCAGACGGACGATAGCCATTTCACTCCGGGCTAAAGACAAAAGACTGAGACATGAGAGACCTGAGTCTCTCAAGCCAGCATTAAAAGCAATACAAAGTCTATTAGCCCGTGAAAGAAGAGAAATTCTCCAGTGGAACCCCGTCAAAAAAATAAGATAAGTAACTTTGGGACATTTTTCCTTTACACCCAAATTTTTGTTTACCACTCTCTCTCAATTTGGAAAAGGATAAAAGCCAAGAAAAGACATTTATATTCATGGACTATCCTATTACATATTTTTGACACTTTGAACATATATATGTATATAACCGTAGTAAAGAACTTATGTATTTTAATTTTACCATGTGGTCTATGTTATTATTCCATGCTTTCCTTTCAGCTTCTATTCGCCTTGTATTATCTTGCTTAGAACTGTCCTATTAATCCCTAAAGTATCACACGGGAAACCGGAGTTACCGACTACCACTATAGCAGTATTAATATTATTACAACTAAGACCTATAGGCTCACTTTCTTCCATTATCTCGGGGAAAGAAGAAAGCGACCTGGTGGGTGTGTGATAGTGTGAAATTTGGAACCCCTTGCCAGCGGCGGTCAGTCTGGCCTTAAATTATTCCCTCACGTAATATGCCAGTTCTTATCTGCCTGAGAAAAGAACTCTGAACAGGACTTATTTCTGTAGGGGATCAAGTGCCAACCTGCCCCGTCTTCACACGTGCGAAAAATAAAGTCCCATTTTGGGATTTTAGTTCAATTTGCCGTCACACATTTTTGGAAATGCAGGGTGTACCTGGGCTACGGTCCTGTGCTCAGATCCACTTTTAAAAAAGGCCTTGTGCCACACTCGCCAATTTGGTGGGATGCGTGATAAATACCTGAGTATAACAATAAAGATGAGGTCAATAGTTTGAATATCCTAAGTAATAGCAGATAGCTTTGTTCAGGATTTGAACTGTGATCGCCTGGTCTATTTCCTATGAACATAACTGTTACACTGCAAGATAAGGTTAAGTACCCATCAATGTTTGTAATAAAGTCAAGATTTATATCACAGACAGATAATGACTGATAGATGAATGTTAAATGATTTCTACCGATTTCATTTTTCCAAGCCGTGTTTATTTTATACTGTTTATTGTTGCCATGTGAAATGCAAATGGCCTCATTCAGGTTTGAACTTGAATAACTGAGTTCACTTCTGATGGCAATAACTGTTATGTTACGAGTGGTTTGTTAGATTCATGCCTTTTCTGAAGCCATTAATGTCAAATGAATATAACCAACTTCAACCTACTGGCAGTGATGTGAAGTACGAGGTTAAAGGCATTAGTTTGAAGGGAACATGAGCAGCTGCTAGTGGAATTTGAACTTGCTTATTCTATTTTCTAATACAGTAAGGGCACCTCAGATGGTGTAATTGTTAACAAGCTAGACTAGTAAACCTTCAGAAGTGAGTTTGAGTCTCATTGGGTGCCCCATTCATACAGACTCATGCCACATGTAAGCACAAGACTTGGTAAATTATTCTGTTTTGATAATTGTTACATTATTCTGTACCTTAAAGTTTTTTTTTGGGGGGGTAGTGGGGATACTTGGTTGATTTAAAAAAAAAAAAAAAATTAATTCTTTTCAATCTTACTTGAAGAAAAAAAAGTTAAAACTTTTTCTATTTTAAAGTGCTTTCTTCTTCTTCTTCTTCTTCTTAAGAGGAAGAGGTTTTGTTTTTCCAAGGCATCAGCTATGTTTAGATTAGTAAGTTCTAAACTAACAAAACATGAGCCACAAAGTATTTGACCAAATAGTAGACAGTGATCAAGAGTTGTTAAAAATAGGCACAATTATCTCCTAAAATTAAAGTAGAAATAAAAGGGTTTTTTTTCCCTTATGTGTTGGGGAATAAAGTCTGTTATTTTTTACTTACTCCCTCTGTAAGCTTTTGCTTATCCTTTATAGTCAAATGTTGGGCTTCTCTCTCTTCACACACACATATATATATATATATATATATATATATATGATTTTTTAAAATATTTTATTGTACATGTGAAAACACATGATTCCCTGTCCTCAACAGCCACCAACCAGGGGTGATGCCTCAGCTTCAGCGGTTAAGTTGTGTGTGTATGTATGTGTATATATATTTATATATATATATTTATATATATATATATATATATATATATATTTAGTGTTGGTTTATGGTTATCACCAGCTTACTTGGGGAGTTAATGGTGGACCAAATTTTGCAGGATTATTAAATAGTACTCAGGATCAATGATAGAGCTTAATAATATATATATATATAAACCGTAAAAGCTTCTTTGCAAAAGGCTTTCAGATAACTTGGTTTGAATTATATCTAAATCATCTTGGTTATAAAAATATGAGAAAGAATAAAGTTTTTCTTTTCTGTTATACCCATAACCTCTGTCACAAACAGGATGCAACTCATAGTCTTTTTTTAAGTAGAGTATAACTCATTTTGTTTTCCTTCTCCTCAACTTGTTGCCTTTGTAAGATTAAAGTATGTTGTTTACCTTAATATTTACCCGTAGCTGGCGGGAGAAAAGTTGAGTATATACTTTTACCCAAGGGTATTAATGCTATGTGAAATGCAAACAGCCTCCTTCCAAGTTTGAACTCTGTTTGCTGTATCTATTTCCTACATGGTGAGAAGAGTTCAAGTCCCCAACTGTGTCTGTTAAGAAGTCAAGATTAATATTACAGACATATAAAGTTTGACAGATAAATGTCAAATCATTTCTACCTGTTTTAGTTTTCCAAACAATGTTTATTTTACACTGCTAATTGTCAATTAAGAATTTACACGAAATGTTGATGAATAGTATCTTTACTATAAAATATTAACGACTATAATAGAAAAGAGATATACAAAGAAAGATCATATGACTGTTCAATGCTGATTGAATGGTTTTATGATCTTTCTTTGTGTGTGAATTTTTTTTTCTTTTCCTTTTTATTAAAACATCAATCATTGTTTTATCAGCACTTGTTTCACCATCTTAAAGTCCAGATGAAGGGTCATTAAAACTGAAATGTTTTTCCATTGACTATTCTTTGTAATAAATTCATTACTATTGGAATACTTGGTTTTTCTATTTACTCTACATATATATGTGTGTTTGTATGGGCAACTGGTAGATTTTTGGTAAATCTGACAATATGAGAAAAATAAGTGGAAAAGGTGGTGAACCAAAACTGACAATGGATTCAACAATGATATTTCATCATCATTTTAAAAAAGACTTCATCAGAATGATGGGTTTTTCTAAAGTTCAGCATTGGAGGAAATTGATAAATAGAAATAAAAGGAGGGAGGGGTCATAAGGAGGAGAGATGTATAACAAATGTGGAAAGCAAATAGCCTCCTCCAGGTTTTGAACTCAGATTACTGATTCCATTTCGTATGATAATAACCATTATTCTTAGAATGCTTCCTTATCCTATTTACCCAACCCCTCCGCTCGGGCAGGATATGACACAAGGTCAATTTTGAAGCGAAGTTTAACAGGTTTGAATTCAGAGTTTTCCTTCTTCTAGACTAGTTGCCTCACCAAGGCTAAAGAACCTAGTCTGTCCTACTATTTACTCATAGCTGGAGGGAGAATAATTGGATTCATACCTTTCCCAAGGGTATTAGTGCTATGTGAAATGCAATCATTCTCGTCCAGGATTTGAACTCGAATCGCCGTGTCCGTTTCCTGCGACGATAACCAGAATTATGTCTTCAACTCACTACCAACTGCTGATTAGTCCCCCTCCTCTGTCCATACTTTTTATAATCTTTAAAGCATTCAGTTATGACTGATGTAATCTATCACCAATTCTGAATTTTTACATTTAAAGGTAACAGCAATTTAACTTGATATGCTATTAAACGCAGAAATCAAAAATTAACCTGGGATGTGGGGGAGAGAAATAACTGAAACTCTCATCTGGTTGGTGATTACTAGTATCACCTTTCTATACAGTGTTTTGTACATTACAACAAAAAGAAGAAAAAGTAAATTTTCAAGGGTCGGCCATTTTGTATAACCACCCAAAAATGTTACCAATTAATAAACTTGAAAATGATTCTTATCAAATACAAACCTTAACGAGAATTTCAGCCCAGTCAATTAGGGCTGTATAACACACCAACTGCATAAGAACCCCTTCCCACTGCCAATGAGTGTCCTGGATATAATATTAAACCATCAGATGGTGAGGTTCCATAATACTGGAGCTTTGTGAAATGTGGAGTATCCCTTCATTGCCTCTGGGTCAAATAGAACAAACTGGGTGCAAATAAATGATTGATGTTAAATTGTGACTGTTACATGGCAATTCATGAAACCATTTAACTGTGTGCAAAAAAGAGGCCTGGCTTATTGAAGAATGTTATCTCCAAAATGTGTTTCCAAATCTAATATATATGTATAAAGAAGATTTGACATTAAATAACCTACAATGGTTGATATGCCAAAAAACCCAACCAAACCAAATCAAATCCTATATATTTAATATATATGTATAAAAAGGATTTAGGCATTAAATAACTGACAATGGTTGATATACCATAAAACCCAACCAAACCAAAACTGAAAGAAAATCTACACATTATAAAGACACTCTCAAATCCTTGAGGCTATTATGAGTCAACTATCTTTGTCTATGTAGTTATGCCAAATATACAGTTCTCTTTTTCTTTTTTTTTCCTTTTACAATTTAAGGTTGTAAAATCTTGGGAATTTGAACCGCTGCCTTGTTCAGCCTGACCGACTGATCAACCATTTCTGCTCTTAATATTTCATTGTTGAGCACAAGTAAACAGTAAATCTCTGATGATCCCTAATCAGTTTTAATCCTATGCAGAGTTCCCAATAATCTGCCTGTATGAATAGCCTTTAGTGAATGCGATTAGGCAGACATTGTCTTGTTGCTCAACATGTTAGTGCTCATTAGAAGTGTTAATTTCCTCTCTTCCATTCAGGCTTGTATGTCCTTTTGATTGTGACTCTGTCACCTTCCGATGGATTGTTACCAAATCAGACTCCATCTTGTCTGCATGCATTGATTTGACATTATGCTGAAAAGAATTAGCTTCACTAATGACTATTCATTTCCTTGACCGTTTAGATTGCAATTAGCTTTTCCAGATAGTCAGTGGTCAACTTTATGGTTTGGACAATCTCTTGGCTATGAATGTGTTTGTATAGAAGCTTAAATTATTGGAAGAAAATAGAGAATATTGCTCATATTCATTTGAAGGAGGAATTTATTTATTTACTTAGATTATGTAAATTTGTGGCTTTACTTTTTCTGAGATAAGTTCTGCTTTACCAAGTTCACTTATGATACAATCTTTTAAAATTTATGACCTGTTTTAAGCATTGAATTCTTGCACAAGAGCTTGCAGGAAAATCATTGGTAATTTTTGTATGATTTAACTATTATGGGTTTTGTCTGTTTCAAACTACCTGAATATTTTTCTTTGAAATTTGAATGTTTCATATAAATTGTTCCAATATGTTTTACCTATATTATTCTAAAGCAGTTTAAACTCTCTCATATATATATATATATATATAGAGAGAAATGATTATCTAAAAACTGTTGAAATCATAAATGTTAAATATGACTTGCCAGTTTCACAACCCAAGTATTGTAAGACAGTTTTGATGGCTGTGATTTTAATGGGTTTTTTTAGGTTTTAATCATTGCCTAATATTTTAACTATCATGTGGCTCCATCCTGAATATTGAGCTCTATCACTAAAATATAAGTTTTGTCTCAGACATTACTTATATGATCCACCAGACATCAAGAGGAAACAATCTCTCTCTCTCTCTGTCATATATATATATATATATATATATATATATATATATATATATATGTGTGTGTATATATATATATATATATATATATATATATATATATATATATAGTTTGTTAATTTTTATAAATAAAGAGTGCTCAAAAGAAAAGTATTGACAGAATCAGAATATTATGTATAGTACAGCATTTTCTGTTTGGTTGGAATAATTTTGACATATGAATTAGTTTCATACCATAATTCAATGTTGGAAGTAAAAGAATTTTGTCTCAAATTGAAATTTTTGCTTTGAAATATTTAGAAAAATAAAACATTTCCCATAGACAGATATTATTTTTTCTTTTTTACTTTCCATAAAGATTTACTTAACATCTTACCTACTAGATGAATAGGTAAAAAATACATCTCTGCAATAGGACATGCAAACTGAAAAGCTCATTTTATATCTTTTGCAACTGTGAACATTACAAACAACGGTTTAAAAGATATCTTATTAAACTGTACTTCTATTTTAATATTTACAAATTATACTTGGTCCATCCCATAATAGTTGATATATAAGTTACATATGCCTAAATGTAACCATATTTACCAACCCCTCTGCTCAGGCAGGATATGACACAAGGTGAATTTTTAAGCGGAGTTTAACAGGTTTGAATTCAGTTTTCCTTCAGTTGCCTTACCAAGGCTGAAGAACTTAGTCTGCCCTACTATTTCCCCATAGCTGGCGGGAGAATAATTGGATTCATATCTTTCCCAAGGGTATTAATGCTATGTGAAATGCAATCATTCTCGTCCAGGATTTGAACTGAAGTCGCCGTGTCCATTTCCTACGACGATAACGATTACACCACGGGCACCTCCAATGCAACAAATATTATGGCATTTAGTAGTATGCTTTAAATTAGCATAAATTTATAGGGCTTTTTTTTCTGTTAGAAATTTCTTTTTTGCTATAGATTAAGTCTTTCTCTCTCCCTCCTTATTCAAAATGGATTTTTAACCATGAAAGTTAATCTACTATTTGGTATATTTTGCATGCCAAAATACACTTGTATCCTTTTAAATCTGAGGTATTTCAATTTATTCTTAGTCTTTTGTTACTTTATTGACGTAATTGTTGAAGGAGAATGAAAGAAATTACTTTTTTGACTTTGATTTTATGATGAAAACATCTGGAAAAAAAAGTTCTGTGCTCAATATTGAAACTTCTATAGAATATTACTGGCTTTTCTTTTTTTTTTTTTTTTTTTTTTTTCTTGTTTTCCATTGAGATCTCTGTAAAAAAAAACCCTCTCTATCTCTTCATTACTTGACTATACCCACCCTGTTGGGAAGCCTCAGAATATACTGACTGTATCTTCCAGAATGTGGTGAGCCTCCCCCTTCCCACCAAAATGGGGTGTCCTGGGTATGACACTAAACTATCTTAAACTAAGGCTCTAGTCCCACTTCATTGGCATTAGTATAATATGCTTTAGTATATTGTCATTTATTATTATTATAATACATATAATGGTATATAATAATTTCTGTCTCGGTTAGTCAATTCTTTTTATTGACATTATCTATTACCATTGATAACCTCTATTTTTCTGCTTTTCAACTCATTTTAATATCATTGTCAATGCATGTCTATAGTGTGTATGTGTGCGTGTGTGTGTGTATATATATGTGTGTATATATATATATATATATATATATATATATATATATATAGAGAGAGAGAGAGACAACAATCTGACTAAGTCTGGTGGTGTCATGAGATACTGCTGGGGCACTCTGGGCTAGTGGTAATGGTGCTTCGGCCCTGAACCCAGAGTCATCATCTGATGAAGGGTTTGTTAGAACCAATACTGTTGTATAAACATCAGTTATTGTATGATACCGACGATACACACCTTTTTCTGGAAATAAACTTGTTTTTTATTATTGGTCACTAACAGTCCCTTTCTTACTAACCTGAAGTGCTAGTATCTGTTAGTTGTATTTATGGATTAAATAGATCTATTTTAAAAATGATCTGTATTTGATTGAAATACTTCATGCCATATAACTGTAGATTATTTACATTAAGAATAGTTACTTGATTATTATTAGTTATTTGAAACCTTAGAACTGTGCAGACAAACGACTATTAATATATGGAAATAATTTAGTGAAACCATATAATTATCTTTATTTGATAGGAGTACTTTCAACCATACAACCATGTGCAAATTATTTGTATTAGCTAGAAATACTTTAAACCATGCAACTGTATGCAAATTATTTGTATTGGATAAGAATACTTAATATCATATAACCATAAACAAATTATTTGTATTAGATAATGTTTATCATATAACTGTATGCAAATTATTTGTATTAGATAGGAATACTTTAAACCATACGACTGTGCAAATTATTTGTATTTGATAGGAATACTTTAAACCCTACAACTGTGAGCAAATTATTAGTATTAAATAGAAATAATTTATATATAACTGTGTGCAAAAAAACTCTTGAGAAACAGTTGCAGAAAAAAAAAAAATACAATGAACAAAATTCTCTAACCTCTCGGCATAGAATAATCTTAGACAAATTGATTTCCCATTACAATCACTCAGTCAATCGATTATATTGTATATGCTAGACAAATATATGTACACACCAAATATTTTTTTCTTTTACGTGTTTGATAATGAATCTCACTTGCCTGGCACCTGAATCTTTTCTCTGTTTCACCATTGAGCTATACCTATTTAGGAGTATGTAAACATTTAATTTCTCTCTATCCTCAGTCTGTCTACACAGTTTGTCATGCGACAAACTTTTGGCTTGAGTGCACAGGAACACACATGACATAGCAGCCGGCAGTATAGACCATAATATGGGGAAATGAATACAAATTTTAATATCTGTTGCAAGACACAATGGTTGGCCAAACCCTCAATTGGTTCGATACTAATTAAGGCGTTGTTAATCTGATTTTGCTGGAAAAGAAGGCCTGGCCACCTGAAACTGTTGTACCATTGTACAGACTAATGGTCACTCCATATTACCTCTACAGGGCATTGTAGGTAATTTAGATCAACGATATTCAATTGAGCATACTTCTACATATGCACACACACACACACACACACACACATACTTATTCATGTGAAGATGTCATGTCCAACTCTATCTGATAGTGAGCTTGCTAGTCATAAGCTCTCAACCATTCCTCTAGAAACGCAGACTTCACTTGCTTTGAATTTCTCTTGCTGTGGCAGTAGTTGTATATTTTAAGTAAGTACTATATTTATTAATTTTCCTTTCAATGTTTTCAGTGTTGGTCAAGTTTGGAAGTCTGTCCAATAGAAAATAATTTATATTAGCTGATTACATTTTCTTTCTTTTTTTTTTTCTTCTTCCCTCCCTTTTTAAATCTATTTTGTTTTTATCTGGTTCTTATACATAGCAAACATTTTGTAGTAGATTATTCATTATTAATTTGAAGAATTTATATATTTGAACTGCTGCTCAAATTCTTAATTTATTGTCAACTTGTGTGTGTTGACTTCAGTTCGTATCTTGCCGAGTTTTAAAATCATACATTTTTAGCTGATAATAGAGTGCTTGCTTTAAGTGTTTTTGACAATGTATTTTAGTGATATAAAAGTAACTCACTATTTCCTATCTTCTCATATTTATTTCTTGTTAATATTATTAAGAAGTGTATGAAAACAATTTTGAAATTGGGAGTTATGTTTTAGTCACCTTTTTTTATATAATTGTGTGTGGAGTTGGGTAGCAGTCTTTCATTTAAGCACGTTTATTAAATAATAAAGACACATTTTGTCTATATAATTTTATTAAAATCCTTTCAAGTTTCCTGGTAAGAGTCTTGGTTTTTGGTTGAAATTAGTAGATGAATTTCTCAAAATTGTCCTGAGTGCTTTTGGATCTTTCATAGGGCATCATCAAGGATTGTTTGCATGAGTTAAAAGTGTTTTCAAGAGTTTTTAAGTTTTTCTATAACATTACAAGATTATGTAAATGCGAAGTTGGATAAAACTGAGATAGTGATGACATTGAATGAATTTAAAACAGAATGCTCTCAATGTAAATAGAATATTTTATATATAGCAAAGTTGGTGACCTTAGTCGAGGGTGACCCGAAGGCCTCCTTTTCAATAGCTACCTCACCAAGGTGTAAGGGAAAGTGCTACTCCTTTCCCTGGATTGCTCCACTTTACCCTTGATCCTTACCTTATAATGCTGAGTGTTAAGCAAGGTGACATCAAGTACAATTTTTTAGTCTTTGGTTTGACTCAACCTGGTATTGAACTCCGGTCTCCATGACCATCGGCAAACACTCTACTCATTTGCCCAATATATATATATATATATATATATATATATATAGGGAGTGTGTATGTATATGTGTGTGTGTATGCATATATATATATATAAACACACACACACACACACTTAAAAAAAACAAACAAACAAAATTATTTAGATTTCATGCAGAACTTAATATCTAAATATACAAATCAAAACAAGGCTGAGGAAGTATTAAGCATGAAACAGCTTTTATGAATAAAAAAAATTATTGAGCATTATGATTAGTATGACACGCTTCAGTTGCATGTCATAATGATCAATAAGAACAAAATGAACTAAAAATGTTCAAAGAGAATAAAGTAATTTCCAGTCCAATTTGTAACTGAATGATCAATTTGTGAGGTCTATGTTCATACCAAATGTAATATTTTAATTATTCTAAATTATCTAATGCTACATTTTATTTATTTATTTTTTCCAATTCACAATATGAAATGCTAATTAAAATGTTTGACTTGTTCCTAGATAGAAGGTCCATTATCATCATGGACTCTGTTACAGTGAAAGATCAAAGAGTTTTAGTGTGTGTGTGTATATATATATATATATATATATATATATATATATATATATAGTGACTAGTTAGAGTGATGTACTTCATAATCTCACTAATTATTTTGTGGAGTTGTATATTAAACTTTCTCTCACTGGACATCCTCCTACTGTCGTCATGTACCTGATCACACCAAACGTAAATTAACTGTATTGGCATAATCTGTTTGGTTTATTTATTAAATGGAAAATATTAAGTGTTGGGTTGTTTGGAAATGAAAAAAAAAATGATTTTATAATATTTGAATTTATAATCGACCATTATTTACTAATATCTATCTATCTATCTATCTATCTAATCAGTTATTTGGAAAATAATTGATTTCCTTAAAATTTAATGTAAAATTGGTTATTATTTTCATTCGTTTCAGTCAACCTGGTTTCGATCCCTGCTTTGGGAATCTAGTCTGTCTAGCCACACTGAAGAGTTCTGATAGAATAAAACAGGTCTCTCTGTGGATAACTATATATATATGTACGCACACAAACACATGTATATGCACACACACACTCACTCACACTCTCACACACATTCATATTATATATATATATTTACTAATCTAATATCTACCAGTATTCACGGTACCAGAAAAAAACAAAAAACCCCTGGCCAGGGACAAGAGATAAAAATATCTCGAATCACGGTCCAGAGGAAAAAGAAAAAAGTTTTTTGAGGTAAAAAAGAAAGAAAAGACCAACCTCATCCGACTCCTAAAACATTGTTATACTATGAAGATAGTGTATGGATAAAAAAAGGGGAGGGTGGAAATTTTGACGTTTCAATCGGAGCATATGATGGTGCAGAAATTTGTGAACTCGTTGGGTGTGTATTACTATATAGCATTAATAAGATTATGGACCCTAATAACCATGGACTTTACAGAGACGACGGATTGATTATAGTGGATAAAAGTACACCGAAGAAGTGTGATGGGATTAGAAAAAAATTGTATAAGCTGTTTGAGGACTTTGGATTTAGATTGGATGTAACAACAGATTTAAAAATAACTGATTATCTTGATATTACTTTAAATTTATATAGTGGAACAGTATCTCCATTTAGAAAAAGGAACCAGGATCTGCGTTATGTAAACAGGGGATCTAATCACCCAATACAGGTGTTTAAACATGTACCTAAAGGAATAGAGCATAGATTATCTAATAACTCCTCCAACAGGGAAATTTTTGAACGAACTAAGCAGGAATATGAGGAGGCTCTAAAAAATGACGGATATAATGTCAATTTAGAATATAAGAATAGGGATAGAATTGGAACACAAGGTAGGAGAAATAGACCTAGAAAAATTTTATGGTTTAATCCCCCTTACAACATGGAAGTAGTTAATAATTTGGGAAAAGAGTTCTTCAAGATATTAAAAAGAAACTTCCCTAGTGGGAGCCAATTACATAAGATATTTAATAAGAATTGTATTAAATTAAGTTACAGTTGCATGCCAAACATTAATGGAATAATAAATAGGAGTAATATAGCTAAATTAGGTACAAAGAAGCATAAGGTGATTGAAACTGTAGGGATAAGGTTAGGTGTCCTCTCGAAGGCAAGTGTAAGCAGGTGTGTGTAGTGTATAAAGTAGAAGTATATAGTGATTCGAAGAATAAGAGAGATAAAAAGATATATTTTGGGTCGACCCAAGGGGATTTTAAAACTAGGTACTATAACCATAGAACAAGTTTCTCGCACGAGAGGTATAGGTATAGCACTGCTTTATCTAGTTATGTGTGGGAACTTAAGGAAAAACAAGGAGTAGATCCGATAATGAAATGGGAAGTAATAAAGAAATGCCGCAAATATAGGGCAGGTAATAGAACCTGTAATCTTTGTATGGAGGAAAAATTGGTAATAGCAAATTGTAAAAGCAAGAATATGCTAAACAAAAGATCAGAGGTGTTAAATAGTTGTAAACACAAAAGGGCGTGGTTACTATATAATTAGGAATAGGTTATAGGTTTTTTTTTTTTTTTTTTTTTTTTTTTAATGCAAATTCTAGGATAGGTGGGGGTTTTTGGTGAATAAAAGCAAAGCAATTTCTCCTTAGAATAGTCGAGGCGAAACTTCCTGATGATCCGTTAAGGTGAAACTTTAGTAGAAGATTTTCGACTAGCGATTTAAGTTAATTCTATATATATATATATATATATATATATATATATATGTGTGTGTGTGAAAAACCAAATGAAAAAGTAGGTAAACCCAAACATGGACAACAGATTCAAATTAATATTTTGTCTTTATATCATTGAAGACTTCATCAGATTGATGAATTTGAATCTGTTGTCTGTGTTTCGGTTTATCCACTTTTCCATTTATTTTGTCAGATTTTTCCAATCTACTATTTCTCACTATATATATATATATATATATATATTCCCACCCATGTCTTTGAAAAGTTGAATTTTTTTGCATGTATGTGATGTTTGATTTGATATTGTAACTATATATGTATTTACTAACCCTTCTGCTATTGGCAGAATGACACAAGGTCAATTTCTAAGTTAGGTAAAGCTAGTTTGAATTCAGTTTTCTTTCTCCTCAATGGGTTGACTAACCAAGGTTTAAAAAAAAAACTATACAAGTATAGAACCAATGGATTCATGTTTTCTTAAGGGTATTACCACAAATTAAGATGCAAACACCCTCGTACAGGCTTTCAACTTGAATTGTTTATTCTATTTTCTATGATCACTGTTCAGCTATATGCTCTCCTAATTTGGTAACGTATAAGGAATTTCTTATCTATACTGTTTGCAGTTTAGTGTGTTTCTCTCTGTCCATACTCCCTCCTTTTGTGTTTGTGTAGAAGGGGAGAAATAGAAGGCTGAAGAGAGAAAGTCCCTGTGACTGCAACATTGTAGTGAGTGAATTCTTATCTGTTCTTCTACAAGGATGGATTTGAAGTTATATTCTGTTGATCCAAGAAAAGAGCTGTCTTATTCAGCGAATTGATTTTGAACCAATTATCGTTCCTCTTATCCCTCCCCACTTCCATTACAATAGTGGAAGGATTACTTTTATTCCCTTTTTAAATGAAAATTTTTTTTTTTTTAAATCAAATAAATAAAATAATGAAAATACATCATGCAATCATAAGAGGGAGTACTGGCTGCACCCCCCCTCGGGAATCTTAATTGTAATGGCTAAACAACAGTTGATATAGAATGTAGTCGCCAGGTATTGCCTGGTAACCATGTGCATGTTTTTCTCTCCCCTCTCCTTTTTCTCCTTTCCTATAATTTTCAGGTTAATGGTTTTATTTGCACCTGCAGTGTATGCTTAATTAGCAATAATAATAATAAAAATAACTGTGTATTGTATTGTTTTTTTTATTGATCATTACTATATTTTTAAGCTTTTGTTGCCACCACCAACACCCTGCCAAAGATATTCAATAAAGAAAATTCATTAATATATATATATATATATATATATATATATATACTCATTGTGTGTGTTAATATATGTACGTATAATATGTAAAGTAAAACTGGTTTAAATTAGGAATTTGCTCTTTCTTTGACTGGTTGCCCAAGCAAGGCGAAAGAGCTCAGTCTGTCCTACTACTTTTCCATAGTGGGAGAGATAGAATAGATTTATGCCTTTCCTAAGAGGGTTAGCACAAAGTCAAATATAGCCTCGTCCATAATTTGAACTCAACTCGCTGGTTCCATTTCGTATGATAAGAACCATTATGCCAAGCTTGTTTCCATTTGAGCTGTAATTGAATAATTATATTTTCCTTTGATTGGAAGCTGGGAAAAAGGAAGTGACCCATTGTAAAAACACACAAGTGAGCCAATTTTTTTTTTTTTTAAATCTATGCTCATAAATATATGAGGGTCAGTGCATCAAACTTAGACTTATATAATATCCTCCTCTCTTGAGGAGGCAGTTAAATACTATATATATTGCTGTCTGTCTCATCTTTCCTATTAATTGGTTATACTTCATAAACTTTAATTAATCTCAGGTTTTATGGGTTATATTAACTGAGAAGTTAGATAAGCTTATAAATTATAACAACGGCTTGTTATAACCTTTATTTCAGTGTCTTTTAAAGATATTTCCAGTTGAAGAGACAATTCTAAAGTTAATATTCAGAGTAATTTATATAAGAATGGTAGAGGGATAGGCCTTCTAAAATGTATGTCCTAGTTTGCCTTTGTTCAGATTGTTCTGTTCTTCATCATATAGACATTTTATTGATTTTTAAAATATTTGGTATTTTCATTAATACTTGCTTAGTTCTAGAATCATGGTTACATTTAATGCATTGAATATACATGTCCCACAAAGGTTTTCTTATGCCATTAAACAAAGAAGCCAAATAAAATATTTATGCAAATCAAAGGAAAGTAAATTTTCTGTTACATGTATGGTTAATCAACAAGATAAGATTCAGTTTAGTTAACCTGATGGACACAAAATAAGGGCCTAGTTTAACATTATATTTGTTGTTATAGAGCCTTTAGTAAGATCTTAAAAAGATTTAGAATTTTTCAAAGGCTCTTGGATTATTGTTGTAACCTTAAAAATATTTAGTGGACATGGCTCTAGGTGTCCTAAGGTTTTGTATGGCAGACCTATCGCCCCCTCCCCCTCCAAAAACCAAAACAAAACCAAAAAAACAAACCTAATTCTTGGATATATAGCAATAACTTACGTTAAATAATTGAAAAAAAGTCTATCTTCTCAAGTTTGGAAGTCAAGATTGTTCTTGCTTGATTCACCCCCCCCCTAAATAAATAAATTAAATCGGGGGGGGGATCAGCTGTAAATGTCTCTTTCAATTGGTTTATGTAAAACTTTGGTTTGTAGTTTTATGGATCAATTGGTAATATCATTATAAGCCCAACAAATTGTTTTGTAAAGTGAGGAAATTTGCCTTATCGAAAATATTTAATTAAGCCACCCATGTAGATTTGTAGTATATTCATCCCTGTTTGATATTCATGTACAAAAAACACACTTTTTTTATCGGAATGTTTTGACAAGTGACGTGTTTTTTGAAAGTATAAATGATCAGAAGCTTAATAATCCATGGTATGTTAATAAATTCTCAGAAAAGGTTGGTTCTCTTGTGGGCCCCCCGTTAAAAAAAAAGAAGTCCTATGAAGAACTATCCTTTAAAAAAAAAAGTATTTAGATTAAAAACTTCTTTTTTGTAAAAATCTAATATAAGTAAAATCCGATAATTAGTTGATTGGGGGGAGGAATTTCAAAGAACGAAAAACAAAAAAAAAAAAAAAAAACCTGCATATTTTTGGAAATCTCTACTTTTTGCCATATTTAAAGTGTGTAATAGTATTTTAAAATTATCTGAATTACAAAAATTATGGAGCCGAGAGAATTACGTTGTATCGTCTCTATCATGAATACATTCTAAACATTCACGATGAATATAAACTTGATTCAACACTTATGTTTGAAAATGTACAGGATTGAGCATAAAGGTCCCCTTCTCCAATTATGTTGTCTTGTCATGTTTGTTGATTTTATCATATCATATTTACCCAACCCCTCCGCTCAGGCAGAAAATGACAAAAGGTGAATTTTTAAGTGGAGTTTAACAGGTTTGAATTCAGAGTTTTCCTTCTCCTAGACTAGTTGCCTCACCAAGGCTGAAGAACTCAGTCTGTCCTACTATTTACCCATAGCTGGAGGGAGAATAATTGGATTCATACCTTTCCCAAGGGATTAGTGCTATGTGAAATGCTATCAGTCTTGTCCAGGATTTGAACTAGTGTCGCCGTATCCTTTTTCTACGACGATAACCATTACACCACGATTTATAAGTCTTTTAGTAATTTACTAAACTTTTTGCCTAGATGAGACGCAAACCCATTCATGAAGGTTTCCTTGTTTAGCTTGCTAACCATTACACCATCCGAGGGGTCTGTGCTGTAACTTGAGAGTATGATAATGTATTTCCCTTTGAGGCCTTCTGGTTAAAGCTTGTATTTATTTATTCATTATGATTACCATAATTATTTTTTACAAAACGGCCCCCTAACTTAGGGCTATGGAATTCTGATTAAAAAAAAATTAGCTTTTCTGTATAATACGATTATGATGATTATTTACTCCTTTAGAGTTTTTCACATCAGTATTAGTCTTTCACTGGAGTTTGAGTGACAGCAAGTATCCCCAAGTTTCCAGGACTCGTCTCAGTATTCTGGCCATTCTCAGAAATACTGTAGTTTGGATGGTCTTCACTCATCCTCCCACTTCCAAGTTCTCCAGTCCCTTTATGTTAAAGTACTGAATGTACCAATCATGATTGGTATAATCGTCACCTTTATGTTCCATAGTTTTTTTAAACTCCCTAACAAGGTTGAGGTACTTATCCTCCTTTTCCCTTTGTTTCAGTTTTATTCTGTGGTCAATCGGTACAGCAGAGTCTACAATTTTGCTAGTTTTCTCTCTTTGTTGATTACTATAAGGTCTGGTC